>JAUMJL010000493.1:600000-771916 GCA_033558185.1 Dromococcyx pavoninus
TGCCTGAGGGAGAGAGAGGTCGAGCATCGGCCATGTATGTTTTTCCCTTCGTGCTCTACCCAGACAGTGCAGAAATTGGCCTGAAATGAAGGAGCAACAATCAAGTAGAGCATCCCTTAATTGTGTGAGAGTGCTGCTTACCCAGGGCCTGAGGTACATGATACATGTGCATATTTAGGTTAACATTCAGTATTTTATGTATCTGGTGCTGGTGTTAGTATGTGTGGGAGTATCCACATCTGCGGAAGCTGTATGTTAACAGCTAAAAGGTTGCAGCTATTTAAAGAAATAAGCATTCCTTTGCCTGGTGAGGCATTAACTTGTACATCATCTACTTTTCTTAACACTGCAAGACTTGTATGGGACTGTTTCTGTGGAGAAAGATGTTCTGAGATGGCATCTGTTGGTTGTGGATTGGTGGAGAGAAGCTTTGACAAGGCTGGGAACTAGAGGAGGTGGAAGCTAGAGCAGCATGGTCCTTTATTCTCCTTTAAAAAAGCACACAGCTCTTCACACCTTATTTTTTAGTAACAATGTTGAATCTCCCTTTGGAAAGCCCATAGGTTTGCTCACAGAGAGGACTTCGGCACAGCTGGGCTTTTGAGGACATGATCAGCCTCCAAGGATGGATTTGAGAGTTGGAAACTTGATGTCCAACCAACCTGTCAGACCTATGTGTGTGCTCACTGAAGCCAGGGCCTCTGGCCTGCTGCCGTGGAGCCAGATGGTTCAGCAGGAGTTGGCTAGTGCATCAGAGTGCTCTCCAGGATCCCTGTAGCTCTGCTCCCATGCAGTTGTCCTGCTAAGCTATAGGACTGCAGTGCTCCCCTGCTGCGAGAGGAGCGCATGGTTTTCTCTGTACCTGAGAAGTTGTCACTCGGTCCTGAGTTGCTATTCCCAGTACAAGGGCTTAAACTGTCAGATGCAGCGTGGAACAGCAAGTTACTGTAAATATTGCTGCCACAGTGTTAGGTTTATGAGGTTTGTGCTAATTGCCATTGTTCTGTTGTAGACATGAGAAGCTGGTTCTGGTGCTCTTGTCCTTGAACACTGAGAAACTTTGGTTTTAGTGGTCTATAGCTGGCATTCCCTTTGGAATTCCTCCTCACTTCAGGAAGAGACAAGTCAAGTCAAATTAACCTTGAACAGATACTTGTATAACCTGTTTCACGTTTGACTGAGTTGACAGGTCCATGTTAAGGATAACATTCACATAAGATTGTGAAGCAGAACAGTTATGCCCAGCAGTGCTGATGAACATGTGGGAAGAGAGTCATGTGTTTCATGTCAGTGTGCACAGGACTGTCTTGGGCTACTCATTAGAAATGAGAGTGATAAGACCTCAAGAGCATGTTGCTATTCTTGGAAACACAGATTTCTTCTGAGGAGTCTGTTTCCTGTCTCCGCAGCCAGGAAAAGAAAAACATTTGACAAGGCTTTTTGCGAACTGAGTTGAGAAAAATGAGGAAAAAATCACGTTCTCTAATTTCTTTCTCCAGTGTGCTTTAATCACTGGCCATTGTTTCAGGAATCACTTGTAACAGCAATGGATGTGGAGTTTGAGTTGAAGGAGGAAGTCTATGCTGCTGGGACTATGTTTATATTGACTGTCAGTAGGAGCTGAGGGTGCCAGTTGTGGGAGTCAAAGGTAGCTGTTTTTTTAAATATGTTATCTAGTTTGAAAACAGAAAAGAAAAATTACAAGTGACCTTGTCCTATATAGTTTTTCAAAAATTCTTAAATAGAATGTTTTCAAACAAGCCATATGTGATGCATATAAGTTAACTATGATTATTTTTCAAACTAATTCTAATACAAACAGCCCATCGCTGTGCAAATCTGAAATTTAAACATGTATTCAGTTGCTGTTTACTTCCTTAAGAAAAACAAGGCTGTCTGGTTATAGTCTCTCTTAAATAGTGTTCCACATGATCAGGTTTTGATACAGCTTAAGCTGCCCTGTTGCTATGTTTCAAATTCTTTCATTTAAAAAAAGATCATGAATTCCTCAGCAGAATTATTTGACTGCATTGTCCTTCATAAGATGCTTTTAACCAAGTCTTGCTTTTCCACTCTTCTCAGAAGGTCAGCAAGACGGTAGGAGGCATCTTCTACCAGACTGCTGTGGTCTGCTCCGTGAGCCATGCAGTTCTGGAAATGCTCTCGCATACCAAGGGGGAGCATCCCACTGCTCCGTATTGTGGTGGTGCTGGCAGTAACAGGCGCTCTATTGTAGGTAGCTCGCTCCCTGCTCCCAGTGTTTTGATCAACATGGGTGAAATCTGAGCCTGACAAAAGTCCATGAGAGTTCTGTCTCTGCCCGGCAGCCAGGGTTTCTGCCCGGCTGTTAGGAATGCAGTTGAGGGGAGCAAACCTCATGGGATGACCAGATATCAAAAGGGGGAAAAAAGCACCTACAGTGTGTCTTTATGTGGATTTCCTGCTCCTCCTGAGATTTTCTTTACTGTAGCAGAGCATTCCTTGAACTGGAGATTTTTAGAATACAGTGAATGCTTTGAAAAAAGCTGATCTAATCCACAGTCTTCATATAAGCAAATGTTTGCCATCTCTCGTAGCTTAACAATTCCCATGAGATCCCAATAACTTAGGTTTTAGGTGTCCTGTCCTGCGAGCATAGTCCTGGATGGAGACATCCATACAGTCGAAATGTGGCCAGTTATGGATTGTTCAGAGCACCCTGCAACATCTGAACTACACTGTGCATTAACATAAGAAGAAGGAGAGTTGTGACTAAGCCAGTGTGGTGTGTTTAAGGCACTTCAGCAGGTCAGACACTTGGCTAAACTATGTTTCAGGGAGGTCTTAAAGTTGCTGTGATGATTGTTACCCTAAGACTCCAAAATATACATTAAAAGCTGATTTAGTGAGGTCAAGTAAAAAACCGGTAATAAAACCAAAACATTCACTTTACCATGTTTTTAATGTGTGCTTCAAGTGCTGTGGGTAAGGGTGAACAGCCTGGAGGAAATCATGGTGTGTGAACAACCAGCACCACTGCTGCAGGTGTCTTCCTGGCACATTTGAAAGACGATTCATTAATTCAGTATCTTACCTGTTATCTGAGTTTTAAGTAGAAAGCTCATTAGGGTGCATTAGTTTAGACATGCAATTTGAGAGAAAAAAAGTAATATTCTGTATTGTATCAACTGCTCTGAATTCATCACTGTGTGCTGCTGCAATGTGTGTGACTCATTAAGAAGTTTTCCATATGACTTGCTATATCATTTGTCATGTCCCCATTGCTGACTCATCAGGTGTAGAATAACCAGTTATTTAATTTGATCAGAAAACCAATTTTCTTTAAGTTCAAGCTTGCATCTTGAAACCTTATCAAGGAAGAGCTGCTCTTAAAGTTTTTTTTTTATTAAATTTGGGGGGTGGAGATAGAAGATGTTGGCTATTTAAGAAGATTTTTCACGTTAAGGAAATGAGTTTGCGGAAGCTGAAGCTAGTACAGGGTTTGAGGAAATGGGAGACTTCCTGTATGACTTTGAACAGATCACTTAACAGTACTGTCTTGATTTTCTTACCCATAAAATAGGGCAGAGAGGAAATACAGGTAGTTGGAAGGTACTACTTAGATGCTTTATATATAAATTAGTTTTTGGAAGGCAGAAATCCTTTGAGGGTAAAAGATGTGCAAAAGCAGAGTTTGTCTCAATACATATTACATTTGTTATCATGTAAGGCTTTATCTCTCATAACAAGGATTTATATGGGATAACAGAACAAGAATTGGAAGTTATAAATGTAGTTAGAAAATGGTTGAACTAAAGCAATATTGCAGTGAAATCTCCAAAATGTGAAGCACCTGTGTTCATCAAAAAGTCACTTGATTTCTGTTCCTCTGTTTCACTGTTTAATAATGCTCAGTAATGCCTATTTTATACCTCAGTGCTGCATTTCTGTAAAAGAGCTTCTTAGAAATAACAGAACCCAAACAAGATGCAACCGTACTGCTTAGGGTTAGAGCTTCTCTCCTCAGTCCTTCCAGCAGCCTGTAGAGATCATTTTACAGAGAAGCCAAATTTGGAAATAAGAGGTGTGGCTTGTGCAAAATTAAAATGACATTATTCATTAACTATAAAGTGGCTTAAAATACAGGGTTGTCCTTGTATCTGATCTGCTTTTGATTCCCAGTTCATCCTTCACATACAACTGTGTTCTGTTATATTAACCCAGCATCTTGTTTTCTGAAAGTTTATGGGTCATTGACAGTATTAGGTTTCATGCAGGCCAGCTGTTCCTAAATCAGCTCCCTTCCTGCACTCCCACAAAGTCTGAGATGGAGAAGAGGGAAACACACAGACAAAGGCTGCTGGAGGCTGGAAGTGCAATATGAAGACAGCCAAGTCCTTTTACTTGCAGCTTCATGGTTAAAGATTTAACATATTCCATGCTCATTAGTAAAATGTTGAAAAATGTAGTGTTACGTTACAGTTGCTCCTTGGGCCTGTTTTTCTAAACTCTAATTACAAAAGCAAGCCTGAAACGAAGCGTGTTTCAAAGCCCCCTGGCAAAGAAGATGCAGCATCTGTCACGCGCGGAGTTGAAGGGAAATGGGAATCTACAAAAGGAACCGGGACCAACTTGGAGCCTTTCCCTCTGCCCCAGCAGATTTACAGTTATGTTTGGGTTGTTTTAATGTCATAATGTGGCGACTGAGTTTTTGGAGGAGCCCAGCGTGGTGGGCAGAGGTCTGAACTGCCCAAGTTCCATCAGAGTTGATGGCAAAAGGTGTCCCTGTGCAACCACAGCAGTGGCTCTTAGCCTCGCTCCCTTCCTCAGCCTGGCTGCTGCATGCTCTCCCTTCTCCATAAGCAGGAGCGGAGCTGGAGTTGAGCTTGGCACGTGCTCAGGAGTAGAAGTGTTACTGACATTGTGCCTCTCCGCTTCAAAAGTTTTTGTGCAGAGATAAACACCAACCAAAATGTTAGAGTGCCCCTGCGTTCAACTATAGGTGAGCATCCGTCCTTAGCAGCGGGTGTTTGGGACTACAGGGAATATCCAGAGCACTCAGGACGGTGTGGTGGTGCTCTGTTCCTTCAGACAGGTTGATAATTATTGTGATTTTTAACACAATGGTGTGACAGATAATTGCAGTCTTGGAGATTTTTACTGGTGGAGTCAGGAATGGTACTGGCAGATTTGCTGCGGGAACTGGGCTCTGACAGGGGAAAATACCGGTTGCTTTAGGGGAAGATGTAGGAAACCAAATGGCTGCCAATTATGAAGTTCTCACAAACACACTTTTTGTAACTTTGGCAGCTTGTGGCAGGCTACTGTTCTAAATTCAGAGCTTTTCTCCCTAGCAGACTCCCGATATCATGTTGCTTAAGATCTATCAATGTCTGGTTACACGCAGGCCTGAGAATGCAGGAATTCCAGTGAGCTGCAGAGGGACTATCTGGTAATAGCAGAGCTTTACTTCTCAAGTTTGCTGCCTGAAATCATACCTATATTTGAACATGCCATCCAAGTTAGAATATAGAATCCTTATAGTTGGCAAAGACCTCTAAGATCATCCAGTCCAACAGTCAGCCCAACCTCACCATGCCTACTAAACCGTGTACCCAAGTGCCACATCTACATGTGTTGTGAACCCCTCTGGGGACAGAGTCTCCACCACTGCCCTGGGCATTCTGTTCCTTCACCACTCTTTTTGGTAAAGAAATTTTTCCTAATATCCAATCTAAACTTCAGCTGGTGCAGTTTGAGGCCATTTCCTCTTGTCCTATCCCTTGTTATTTGGGAGAACAGACCAACGCCCACCTCGTTACAGCTTCCTTTCAGGCTGTTGTAGAGAGTAATAGGGTCTCACCTCAGCCAGTAAATTAAGGAATCTCTCTTTCTGTGTGTGGTTTCCTGTATTATTTGTTGTGCAAGTTGGTTTGTAAGGGGAGTGACCTGTTCTAGCAATCAGATGAGGGCTGTGTTTCAGTTCTTATTTACAGCTGTGTCATTGACTTACGCAATGAACTTGAACAAATCGCTTATCCTGAAGAAAATGGGGATGTACAGAAGATAGAGGGAGTAATATCTAAAGCATATTAGATTGTTTGATGAAGAATGTTCTTTAAGGGCTAAGAATGGTTATTTAAACCAACTGAAAGAGTCTTGCTCTAAAAGGCATGTTCCTTGTTTCATATGTAGCTGATACAAGTCAAACTTCTGTCACACCTTGGTGTGTGCACACACGTGCACCCCCCAGTGTGTGTGTGTAGGGGGGTTCTGTGGGCACCCAAAGAACTGAAAATCTCTCAAGAGAAACGTACAGCTGGCCTCACACACAGCCAGCAACTGGGTAAAGAGGTTTTTTTGTTGAGTCTGAATGAAAATCAGGACAAACATCAGTTGTTAGAATGTTCCAATCAAGGGCATCTTGGTAAATTCCATGTAAAGAGAAATTGTAATTTGGAGCTAGTGTTCAGTCAGTACCCAAAGAAATACTCTTCAGATAAAAGTGCTTCAGATTTCGTGGTATGGGAAACCCATAATTATGAGATACAGCGAACAATACAAGGTAGAATTGCTAAAGGGATTAATTAGCCTTAGTCTAACTAACCACTATAATTGATGCAAAAATACATCTGCAGCCTGCTGAGACATTAGACAGTCATCCTCCACCTGCTCAATTTACCAGCACTGCAGAACACAGCTGACAGAATAATATCTGGGTTTTTTTCTGGAACTCCTTGAGTGTAATTGGCAGTTTCTTCTTTTGTCGTTCAAAATGTTTTCTTTTTCTCTTTTTTTATCTGAACAGCACTTCCATGATGGCAGAAAGGCACAACAACATCTTGAAACTTGCTGGAAACAACTTGAAGCAGTAAGTCAAAATTTTCTCAGATATGACATTTAAGTAATTTTTATGCTGTTTTCATAGAGGTGGTTCCTAACGTTATATTTGGAAAGAGTGTATGGATAAAAGCTGCAGAAATGGGTTTTTTAGAACTCCATTGTCTTAAATACACTGGTAGACACAAAAAAGTCTATTTAGACCTACATTTGGCTTTCTGTGCGATCTGTGTCTGTTATGAGTAGCTTGATATGACTTGAGAAGTGGGCCAAGTGTTTCTGGAAATGCACAGTCCCAAAGGGTCCTATTCAGATATTCCGCTGTAAGCTGAGTAGCTTCCTACTGTGTCAATAAATTGAATGGGGCCATCCCTTGAGAAAGGTGCTGTTTCTGAAAAGTAAATACATTGGAATTATCACTCGTGATGAATGAAAAATTAAACTGTAAGCACAGGAGAGGATGAAGGGGGCAGCAGGAACCAAAAGTCCTACTTGCAGTTGTGTGAATCTTAGCGACTCCTTTGTTGTGCATTATTAAGATGGAGGATTTCAGTGTTGAGAAGGCAGTGATTTGGTCTATGAGAGTTGAAGGGATGCTAACAGGGAAAAATACTGAAATATCAGTGATGGTGGTAGAATCAAACAACCTGAAGAACAGAACAAAAAAATGTGTTTCTGGAATCTTTTGGGTTTTTTTTGAAGTTCTTTGGTATGGAGTAAACAATCAAGACTTAAAACCTGACATTTGTTGCAGCAGATCAGTTTAGGGGCAGGTATTGATTTGAGGTAGGTTTTCATCTCATGTTTTTTTCCTATAAATGAGGGCTTCTATTTTTCCTCTTCAGAGTAAAAGGCGGTTTGAACGTGATTGCAAAGAAGCTGACCGAGCACAGCAGTATTTTGAGAAAATGGATGCTGACATCAATGTTACAAAAGCAGATGTTGAAAAGGTAAGCCAGAGGGTGGGGAGACTGTTGGTAAATATGAATGTGATGGGTTTAGTACCTCAATCCCACTGGCAGGATAGATAAACCTTCTGAGGCTTAATGCCTTGCTTAGGTCAGTCCATAGGTTAATTAAAAATAGGGAGATCACTCTAGAGACCAATATTTGCATAGAAATTCTGAACAGATACGGTCAGATTTAATTCAGCAAGCTGATACCAGAGTTTAACGTAACTCATGTGTCTCTAAGTAAGCTTTTGCAAAATTAGGTTTAACTAACACCCCAGATTCTGTGACAGTCAAGCTTGTGAGGGCTCCCTGAGAGGTGCCTGCTGTTACCACACATTGTTGGTCGCTCTGTGATCCAGGCAGAACTAAACTTCTGCCTTCTGAGCAACGCTTGGAAGGTGTCCCGGTGTCCTTGGTTGCAATGAAGTACTGCTGGGACTGTCATTCATGGTTCTGCATTTACAGCAGGACAGCTTTCAGTGATTTGCAGAATCCTGGAATCTGTGCTTGTCACAGATGGCACGAAACTTGTATTTTTATTTCTCAGTGTCTGGTTGTGGAGTCATTTGTGGCTTTTACACGTTCCCCATTCAGTCAAGCTTTTGAACTGGTGCTTAATTTTAAACATGCATTTCTGTTTCAACATATCCATCTTGAAATATTTTCTCTCTGTAATTTAATTTAAAACTGGGAGTGCAGAAATATGCTTAAAGTTTAGATGTCCAAGTCCAGTGATGTACCTGTAGCTTAGGGAAGCGGTGGGGAGGGAGAAAGCATGTTGAAATTGCTTCTCCTTTTGGTGCTCTGCATCTGCTCAGAAAATGCACTGATGTAGATCAGAAACATCACATTATAATGTGTAAGGGCAATTTTGTCTTCCCTGAGTTTAATTTGTGTAGGTAGAAAATAGCCAGAACACTAGAAGAGGTTTGTTTCTTTTTAAAAAAAGAAAGGCGTAAAAAAAAAGCAAGGGGAAAAAATAGCTGAAACTTAAAATACACCAAACATTTTCTTGCACAGACAGGAAGGGAAACTGAATTAGAGGTAAGGAGCTTTTTCTAGTCCAAGATAACCCTTGTAAAATGTAGCTTTTGCTCCTCAAGAGGTCTGCTTCAGTCTATTCTGAGTTAATTCAGTCCTGAGAAGCTATCAAATGCAATTTCTTCTTTACATCTGCAGGATCTTAAGGTGTATCTAGGATCCTGAGCATAGACAGTGGTAAGGCTTCTGTAAGAAATGAGAATAGTAAATGTGAAAAAGGCTTAGAAAATGTCTCCACAGTGCTGTTGCAGGGAAAAGTATTCTGTGCTCTTTGCTGGGCTATTATTTGTAAATTCACCATGCAGATTTGATCCTTTGTTGCGTTTCGTATTTGCCAGGGTGCTTCACAGATGGAGGCATGTACAGGATTGTTGAAGATGTAACACCACATGTGGGTTTTCTGACAGAGGAGGATCATCTCTGCTTTATCTCTATAAAGTGATTTTAGAATATGGGTTTTTTCATAGATAAAATTAGGACTTGCCCTAGATTTTTTTCAAAGCTGAGGCCATGTCAGAGGAATACAGAGATGTGATTCGCTGTTTGGAATAGAGTGCTGAACTCCTTTCTTCTACATCCCTTTCTAAGGCTGGCTGATTCTGGTCAGAGTGGAAGGCTGTGTATTGGTGGTTTATCAGTCTGATAGCATTAGGTAAATTCTGAGAAGCAATCCCTACCATGGGGCTCTTTCCCTGTAAAATAAAGCGTTGAGGCTTCCCTTCTAAATTTCTCTAGCATTTTATTGTATGTGTTTGTAAATTATTTATTGCAAAATGAGGCTCAGTGGTATCTTGAAAGAAAATAAAAGCAATGTGCTGCAGTTATGTGGTGGCTGATCTCTGGAGAAGGCATTAGTTGACATTGCAGTCAGTCAGCGGGGTAGATGGAGATGGAGAAGGTTATCAAAACGAGTGGAATGTGAAATAATATTACGGAACAGAGAGAACAGTGTTTTCCAAGTGCATGTGTTAAACTGGGTTCATCCATGTCAGGCTGTGAATAATGCCCTTTCTTTGCTTCCCTCTGCCCGTGTGACTGGGCCTGCTCTTGCATAACTCCCAACTGCAAAATAGGATATTGTTTAACCCAGCGCTGTTGCTGGAGGCAGCTCTCACCGACTCGCTCTGGGGAGATGCAGGAACTGCTGAGCTTCAAATGAAGCAGTGTGATGGCTTTTACCTCCTCTTTCTATTGCAGCCATTCTGATTTCTCTTGCCACTTATGGCTTGGCTGCTGCACTCCTACTCCCAGAAGCTCCCAAAAATCTCTCTGGCCCAGAAAGCAGACAATTTGGCTGTGTTCAGAGCCAAGGCTATTCACTTTGGTGGAACAAGGTGCTCTTCCAGCATTGGGATCAGTTGCCCTCGTTTCTTCAGCTTGAGATTGACACCTTGGCTACTTTAGCTTGTACCAGCAAATAGGAGCAGACAGCAGGGCTATTTTTTTGCATCATGCATTATAGAGTAATGGAATTAAAGTTCTGCAGTGATCACAATGACACATGCAGTCAAAAGAATATATTGCTGTAATTCCCTAATGCACCCAACACTAAGCTGAACAAGGCTCTGAAATACTCGCATCCCTCACTCTCAGTCCTTGCAGCCTTTGACAACTGCAGCAGGAAATTTTGTGGCAGAGCTACCAGCTACCAGCACTTAACATGGCCTTGCCTAAGTGGTAACTCTTGGTATCACAGTTTGCTAGGGTTAAGTGACCAGAATAGTGGCAGGGAAGGAAATTGAGAGTTAGGATTCTCCTTATTTTTCCAGGACTGTTTTGTGAAGTGCTTTAGGTGTGTGCTTAGAGGCAGGGCTGGATGTGCAGTACAAGTATCTTGCACCAACGTCCAAAGTCTTTGTGTAGGACCAGCTCAGGTCAATATGCAGAGGACACCTGCCTTCTGTGGCCAGTGTGGGGTCAATGGCCTCTGCAGCCAGCCAGTCTGGTGGTTGAACTCGGAGAGAGCAGGGTGTTTGGCTTTGTTTCCTCCCATCTCCTTTTTTGGGGATAGAAACATGGAGCAAAAGGCTGTGTTTAGTGCCATGGTTGTGGGCTTTATGCAGCAATCAAAGGAGAGTGGATTTGGGCCCTGAGCTTCCTTCCTGGGTTTGCATGGAGCCTCGAAATTACCAGTACTGACATTTGCAGAGAGATGTTTGTGTCAACACAAAGTGCTGTTTGGCACAAAGGTTCTGTACCAAAGCTGTGCTGTGTTGCAGAAGGCTGTGCTGTGAAAGAAATCCTTATAATCTAAGTTAATGGTGCAATGTGCTGGTTCTGAGGAGCCTTGTAGGTATCGCAGTGAGCTTTAGCTTTGTTTGGATCGCAGTGGATTTGTGCTTTAAAGCAGTTCCAGTGCTCTTTCAAAAGTCACAGTGGAGCTGCTTCATTTTTTTGCCCATTTGGGGAAACAGTCCTGGTTCCCAGCGCTGAGCTGGTGTACTTATATGGAAGAGAGCTCCATTGTTTGTTCCTTCTCTTCAGAGCTGCAATCACTAAAAAGCTGACATCTTTATGGGATGGCGTGGTACCCAGTGGTGCCTTTGCAGACTTCTTGTAATAATAACAAAAAAAAAAAATCAGCTGGCTTTTCTGAAGGTTTATTTTCAAAGTAGGCTTTTCAGAATCTGCTGTTAAAATAGGAAGTGGCTGAGGCCACCCAGGCGAAGGGGTGGCTCCTTTGCCTCTTGATCTGCACAGCAGCTGAGGGGGAGGACGGTGATTTGAGGTGCTCAGTGTCAGGCAGGTTCTGTCCCTTTGAAGAGCAGCACAGTCATATCTTGGTGTGCAAGGTAATAATTTTGCTAGAAAACCAACTGCAGCTTTGAGCAGTAAAAATTAGTTGTGTGAGTTCCCAGAACTGCTGTCCTGAAGTCAGGGCTCATCAACTTGTTCTGATTTTTGTTCCTCTTATGTCAGGAGGGTTTCACCTTGAGGGGGTTTGAGATGGATGTGAATGTGTTGTGGATTTAGAGAGTAGTTCAGTAGTGGTAGATTTAGAAAGACATAAACTTAAAATTTGACCTTAACTCCCATAAATCAAGAAGCTTCTGCCGCTGCCAGAACCATGGGGTGGGTATTTTGCTTTGCTGTGGGTTTTTGACTGACTCATCTTAAGTAAAGTCTTCGACCTGCACCCAGAAAAGAGACGCTTGTATTAAGGTTTTATTTGTATCTTGCAGCTTTCAGACATCTTTTCTTGAGGCAGTGGGGTTTTCCTGCTGAATTTGTTTTCTTATGTGGTTACAACTGCTTGAGCTCGTTGCAAGTCAGCTGTCAGTCTGAAATCAAAATTACTCCAAACTTGTATCCAAAACTATTCTTACAGAATTATCGTTACATTCCATCCTCCATGCCCAATCCTATGTCATATCTGAGAACAAAAGGAGGGAAGCATTTAATGGTTCTGTTCTGTGCTGACTCAGAGATACTCACCAGTTTTAGGTGTGTTTGGTTGTTGTTTTGTTTTGTTTCTGTAGTGGAGAAACTGAAGGAAATAGAAGTAATCTCAAGTTCAATGGAATCTCTAGGAGCTTTTTCCCAGTGCTCTGCGACTTTCAGATCAGGTTATGTCTGCCACATCCAAATTTTTGGAGTCCCAGAGTAGCTTAAGATTTTTATAAAGGCACAAACCCTCACATTACAATATCACCATGACATTAATTTTCTTGTCTGTAAATATAACTACAAAGAGATACCGAAGTTTCATTTTATCTTCTCTTTTCTTAGGCCATATTCCCTGTGTGTTCACCAGGAATTTCAGTGCCATTTAACAGTCTGTGTCTCCCTTCTTACCCTTGGAAGACACCTCCACTTACCTTGTCTTGGGTAGGCACGAACTGAACCCCTGGCAAAGGCTTACTGGAGATAGATGTAGAAATACGGCTGCTGAGAACAATTCTTGGAATAAGCTGATCTTCCTGCCTGTGCAAGTGCAGTTTTGCTGTCAAGTGGTAAACTGCTTTTCCAGCCTGTAGGCTGCTGCGCTGTGGGGTGCAAATCTCTTCATTAAGAATTTATGCACCTCATGATGAAGTGTGCATGCACTGAGCTGTTTTTCTTTGGGCTCTGGAGAGATCTCTGCTCTGTGTTTCAGCATGATCCTGCATACCCCATTTACAGTGTGTTTTATCAGAACAGCAGTCAGGTCACAGGAGAGTTGGACGCAGCGAGCAGCTCTGAAACCCCATAGACAAACCATAGTGGAACCTTTTCAGCTCCGTGCTGTGTTGTTGCATCGTGTGTCGCTGAGGTTTAGTCAGTTAGGACTGTCAGCAGCAGACTGCAGCATAACCCAAGGTCCTGGATGCCTGCCTTCTGCAGACCCAACTACTTCATGGGCCTAATTTGACCCCTCTCCTAATTTGGGGAATGCCCTGTGACAGTGGGGCTTGTATCCTCTCATTCTCCTGTCCATCTGGAGGCACCTGTTGGCATAATGATCTCAGCATTTTGGGAAATGCAGTGCCATGCAGCGGTAATGTTAGGAGATGGAAAAGCCCTGTAGCGTTTGTCATTAACATGGGGAATACTTCCACTTATTGCAGTGGGTAGTTCAGAGCCTTGGCTTTTCTTGTGCTCTGCTGTGAATTTATTAAAGTGCAGCAGCAGTGAAAATTCACAGGCAAGGCACGTAGGGCTCAGTCCCAAACATTGTACACAAGTCCCTGGCTGTGCATTTCACATTTAATAGCTGGATATCACATAAGATTCTCCCCTGTTCTCTGTGCAGTGGTGAGTTTTACATACTTTGATTGGGCAGCTGCTTTTCTTTCACTTCATAGATGGAACTGGCTCAACCCTTCTGTGCCTTTCCTTGTGATGTGGATCAAATTTCCCATCAATTCAAACACAGTCTTCTCTTGGTAACGTGATTTAAGGCCATTAGAGTCACACTAACGTTGTTTCTCAGGGTTATGCAGATCTCAATATCCTTCCTGAACTGCTTCCTTCCTGATGGATGATGATGTGTGTGAATGTTGGGAGTCCCTCAGGACATTCATTTGCATTTCTGGAAGAGTAAGCGGTGCTTAAAACCTGCTGTCTGTGACACTGTTTATAGCAGCTGTTTCCCATTTGGAATCATGACTAATTAAGGAGGTTTGATTTCTAGTCAATAAAGAGTTAATGACTGTAGCAGGAGTGCCTGGAAAACTTAATAAATATCCACATGTATCCCATCCATACTCTGTGCTTTGTGGTAAGAGATGAGTGAACAGAAGCACTGGTCAGTTTTAGTGTAAGGTAAGAAAATCCAGCTGAATAAGGCTCTACATAGCAATATAACTGAGTTCCATAACAATACAACTCAGTTGTTAGAGGTAGATTGCTAAAGTAGCAAAAAAAACCCCCAAAACTGGGAGGGGAATGGGGTGTGAAAGAAAGGCTATGAGCAATTTCCGAATTAAGGATCAACTGCAGATTGGATCAGAAGTGGAATATAACCAGCTTAGCTAATGCAGTTATTATCTTAGCATAAACTAATTGCTCTGCATTAGCTATGCAGTTGGAAATCTTGTTTCTAGTCAGTCATATTCTGTCAAAATATTAGAACAGATTTCTTCACCTGTTTAAGAACTAAGGGAAAACAAGAGCCAGAGATGTCAGAATTTAGCTTATTGTAAGTTCTTCAGTTTAAATAAATGTGTTGTACCCATAAAGTTGTGGTTTAAGGCTGGCAAATTCATTGTGGTAACTTTCTTCAACCCTGACTATCTTTTCTGCTTTGGCTTTGCTTGTGAATTCTTTCCTGGAGAGAGGTGACTAGAACTGTGCCCAGTATTCAAAGTATGAGCTAAGCAAGCTATTGTACAGTCCTGAAATAATTTCCATTATTTATATTCAATACTTAGATTTGCAGTGCAGAAATTGATTACTTATTTTAGGACAAATAAACAGATCTCCAGAAATCATTTAAACAATGTTGGCCACTGCTTGGAATGCATCCTTTTTTGTTACCTCCTCCCTCAAGCCCACACAGCCTTCCATCCACCTCGAACACCTCACTCGTTTATAATAAACTTTTTTACCCTTGTGGAACAGTGTTTTTTCCGAGCTGTGTGGCGACTGATGTTAGCAGGGATTTGCAATGTGCTCACCCAGACAGTTTGGGTATTTAGTATTCCTGACATGAAAATGGCAGTGCAAGGAGACAAACTTTTGGATCCAAGGCACAGTTCCTTCTGGAGCCTTGGAGAAGCGTGCTGAAAGCAGCTTCTCTGGCGGATGGCGCAGTGGCACTTGCTGCTGTTGTTAATTCTTATCTATTGGTCCTTCTCTTATACAACATTTAGACTGCTCTGAACACTTTGCAGAGTAAGTTGAGATTAATTGGACCTGATGAAAAAGAAATAGTGATACACTTATTTTATATGTGGAAAATGGAGCACTTAGATCTATGCAAGGCGGGGTCTGACACAGAATGGAGGTCTAAAGCAAGGCAAGTGAAGTTTTGGGCTCATTCACTTCAGTAAACTATCAAGTAACCTCTAGCTGTCAGGCTGCATTCATCAGCAGGCAGTGCCTTTGGTCATGCTGCAGGGCTGGTCACGAGTGGAGGGCTGACACAGGTGAGTTCTTGTTGCCATATGGTTATTTTTCCAATAGTGCAGATGTAAGCAGAGCAATTAGAGAGCCGTGCTAGAGCCTCGGGCAGCGTGCGGGCCGTGTCACTGTCCCACCTCTGTCTCGTTGGAGCTTCAGCAGTGTTCTGTTGCTTTTGTCTGTCTCCTGTTAGTGACTACTTCTACAGTCTGGCAGAATTATGTGCACTAGATAACAGTCCTGAGATTTGGTGATGAAGATTTTCCATCCCCTGCTAGTGGTTTGCTCATTTGTGCATTGTATTCAGCCAAAGGGTTTCAGGGATCCACAGATTCTCATTCTTTTTCTCCTACCTCTTCTAATATTAATAAATAAACTTCTAATAAAATAAGGATCTTTCTCTTTGGTTTTTTTCCCCTGTCAGTTTTTTTGCACCCCCCATTCTACTTTCTTGCTTCCAGGAAAGCAAATTTCAAAACCTTTTTCTGCTTGCTAGTTCAGAGAGACCAAGCTGGTTATTGTACAATAGTAAACAATGGAGCTTGATTTGGAGGCTGTGTAAATCAAAGCCTGAAATCCTGGCTCTGTTTTGAAGTCTGTGGCAGAATTCCCACTGTTATTTATGATTCCACAAACACTGCCAGTGTTGCTGCTACCAAGAGGCACCCGCTGGTGTCCGCGATGGTGCCCGCGTGTAGCGCAGCGTGGCTGGCTGGGAGGGAGGACCAGAGCCTGCAGCTGAGAAATCTGTGAGCAATTGAAAGCATTCCTGAAATTGGTGAAGTGTTTCTGAGTCTGCCTTTATCATTAAGTTATTTTGAAGGGATTGGGTGGTTGAAAGCGGGGCTGGAGTGATTTTTTTTTTGTGTGTGTTTGCATTTTAGTCTGATCTTGGATTTACCAAAGACAGATCTATCTTGGCAGGCAGTGGCCTGGCAGTGATGCATCTCACATGCTGTCTGGGTTTAAAAAAAAAGGGAGGGGGGAAATGGCAGAAAAGAAAGAAGAAAGAAAACTACAATAAAGTTTTGACTGGAAACTCTGCCATTCTGGACAAGAGCGACTGCTGAGAAGTTGAACTGTTCCACTCAGTGTGGATCAGCTGAATGGCAGCCAAAGCTTTTTTCTGCCCTTTTCAGTTATTCATATCACTCCCACCATAACAGCCCTGAGGAGCTGCATTTTTTGTCTGTGTAAACCCAGAAGACAGTGTGTCTATTGACCCTCTTGCTGTTTCTGGAATGCGTCTTAGAAGATTGTTCTCAGCAAAATATCCTTTCTTGTCTGTATTGAAGACCGAAATGGCAAAAAGTCTACTTGATTTTAAAAAATTTCTCCTACACTTAATCACCAGTTGCTTTTCGTATTGAACTGGATTTTGGGGAGACAAGGTTTATGCAGGTAATGTTGTACAAGGATTTGGTTTTTTAATCTTCTGAGAGGCAGTGTGTAATGCACAGCAGCTCACTCACGTTACCTCATTCCTTCAGGATGGACGGTGCTCATCATAGAGATATCCATAGCCCCTTTCTCTGACATATTTTCCTTTCCTCACTTCTATTGAAATGCATAAAGTGCTAGGATTGAGTTCAGACCAGTACATAAAGCTTTACTGGTACTGCGTGTTTGCAAGGTCTGTGGAGAACTTCCCTGGTTTGTAATTCTTTTATCTCATTCTGACACACAGTGATTTCTTCAGTTACATCACATTGCTAAACTGCAGGATTTTTCAAGCAGATGATGAGAAGGTTCAGACTAAATGTATCTCCCTAACGCTGATTACTTCAGAGTAAAAGGGTTGCAGCGTTAATTTTCTTTTAATTTCTTAAAGGGGAAGAAATACTTCTGTAAGTGCTGTAGTGATGAAAGATTTTAAAGCATCAGTGTCCCACCCTGGTGTCCATCACTTAGCTCAAGTCTGCCATCTCTGGATTCCTGGTGGAGTCATTTAAATAAACATCTGGAATTAACTTTTGATGCTGTTTGAAAGTCTGTTTTTTGCAACTGAGTGGTTAGGTAGAAAAAGTGCCGGAAATATAGTTAAAATACTCTTGAGAGAATAGTGTTTGTGTTTCTCCTGCTACCTTGTGGAAGACATAGAAGCTATAGGGTGTGTTGCCAGTTCATGTGGCTGTTGAGTTTAGTGTTGGGTTTTCCATAAGATAAGTGCAGTTGAAGCCTGAATTTTTTTTCCGAAGTCACTGAAGGCAGCCCAAGTTATACCAGTTTTTAAAAATCAGCACTTTGAAAGTTAGAACTGCCCTGCAGTTGGCTACTGCCCTGCCTTCTACCAGTGAGCAAGGTAACGCTCCTCTGGTGTGATTGTGTTTAAATGTGATTGCCTGATGTTTACCTCTGCTCATTGCAAGGTTAATGGTGCTCGTTGTTCGTTCCTGGGAGGGCTTTTCCTGATGAGACGTGCGTTGGTGTAGATGACCTTTTGGGTCTGAGCTCAGAGAACTGCCTTGGTAAAGCCAGGCTGTGGAGTGCAGGCGATGCTTATATATGCTGTGCATATTTATTTGGGGACAAAAAGATGTTACAAAGGTATTTTCTGGAGGGGAAGAGTACAAAATCTGTGTCTTTGGCAAACCTGTGCACAAGCACACATTTGAAAGCAATCTGCTACTTATTTTCCCCACAAATGCCTTTTTTGCTTTTTCATAATGCTGAAAGGTGATCTCATTCTTTCTTCGTTTCGAGAGGGGAGGGGATTTTTGGTTGCATTGTGAGTACCTCGTCTTGACATCTCTTACAACTGAGTAATCTGGCAGTGTGTAGAGGATCTGTATTGGGGTTTCACATGTGGTGCTGGAAACGTGAGCTCTTGCTCAGTCATCCCTGCCCAGTTAAAGGAGAGAGTATGGTGACTGAAAGCTACATCACGTTATCATACTTTTCTATCTGAAGTCATGGTCTGGTTTTCTAGAGACCAGTTAATCCAAAGCCTTTCCTCTTGAAAATACAGTTCAGAGCAGATATTTTAACATTAACTCTTAAGAAGCCAAAAAAATACCTTTGCTGAAGCTGTTTGAGTGCATAAGGGAACAGTAAAAAAGGCAAAAAATTATTCTCTGTAAAGCTCAACTATAAATTACCCCTGAAATAGCTCCTGTGACTCTGTAGCTCCAGGCCACCACATCCCTTACTCCAAATATGAAATCTAATGTCCATCAGTTCATTTTTATCGTTCTATGCTTCAGCAGAGTGCAGGAACCTCGCTATAAAATGTAGTTCTGGTGATACCCGAAGCGATGCTGTTAGAGCAAGTGACATACTCAAATGAAGTAATTCTAGACGTTTTTTGTATTTTTATTTTAAGGTCTAAATACCTCATTGGAAAAATATTTAAGCTGTTTGAAGCTTGCCAAATGCATTAAGTGGCCAGGAGAAACAAAACATCACTGGGGCTCTCGTACAAAAATTCTCAGTTTTGGAATGTACCCAATTTTACTTACTCATCTACTGCAGTCTTTTATTTGGGGCCAGTTAAGATCATTTTGGAACCAGGCATGTACTCCTGTGTACATTTAGCTCAGAGTCACTTTGCTCATACCCGACCAATGATCTCGCTCGTGAAAATGAACTCTGGTGGCTTAATGCTTGCTGGATCTGCCTGGGAATGCATAATAATGGATTTCTTGTTTTTCTGCTTCAACAATAGAGTCAAGGGACAAATTCCTGAGTTGAGAGAGAGACAGCTGTAAGAGTGGGACTGGGGTTGCTGTAAAAGTCAGCTCAGACAATGGGTTGCTCTTAGGTAGATGGAGAGAATGGGCCTCACAAATGGATATTGATCTGTAGCAGCTGGGACTTGGGGAAGGGGTTGGGAGAGAAGTGAATGTTGCTCTTACAGCTGTTTTGCTGTTAAATTTGTGTTTGTAGTACAAGGCTATATTGTTTTCCACTTAGTGTAACTCTATGTGAGTGTGTGGGTGATAAAGTTTAATAAGCTGTATAGCTCTCGAGCAGGAAGATGCTTGGTGTGGCTTCTTGCAGTTTCACTGCAGCAGGTAAATTATCTCTAGTTCTATGTGCATCCTTTGCAGGAGTTGGTGAACAACTGGGGAACAGGCAAGGCTGAAGTCTGTCTTTTTTTATTTGGGTCTATTTATTTCATTTTAGTCAGTGTCTTTTCCATTTGGTGCTACCGTTTCATCTCCTGTTACACACTCCGTGCCCAGCATTTTCTCATTGCGCTTGAATTATTTTTGTGGAAAGAATGGAAATGGGGTCTAGGAAATTCCTGCAATTGACACAAAAGAAATAACTGAATTGAGGTGAAATAAATTATTAGGTGAGATGTGCAAACTGGACAGCTGGGAATTGAGATTTGAAACCTTCTGGCAGAGTTTGTTACCTTCCAGTTATGATTAGTAAAGTGTTCCATGATTTGGTGTTTCATGGAGTTATTGTCAGGAAACTATTGTCTGCTGGGAACAGCTCAAAGAATAACCCCGCTCTGAACTGGGTTTAGTGGGAGCCCACTTAGAAGATTCTGAAATTATTTGTTGTGCTTCTTTCCCTGAAACATCTCAGAATGATTTACATATTTTTTAAAGCAGTCTTTCTCCTTTCATAGAGGGATTATTCTGACATTGAGGGAGTGATGGGAACATAATACTTTCTGGACACTTGCAGCACTGTTCGGGGCTGGGTTGGCAGCAGAGGGTGAGGATGTCTGTGAGTGCATGAAGGAAGGATGCAAACCTAGGGTAGTTTAAATTTTTGGAGCTGAGTCCTGGAGTCATTCCAATCCATGGCAGAGCTCTCACCAGAGCCATAGTCCAGATGGGAGAGGGCAAGGTGGAGTGGGGTGTGTGGGAGCTCAGCTGGGTGAATGTGGAGTGGGGGAGAGAGGAGCTTCAACAAGTGAGCATAGGGCAGGGAGGGAAGGCAGCTGGGTGCACGGAACTGGATAGGAAAGCAGGAGAAGGAAGAGTTGTATGAAGGCCAGCAGCAAGGAAGGAAAAGGCAATTGAAAGGAACAGATGGGATTGGCAGTGAGGGAATAATATTGGTCATCGAAATGGGTAACAGAAGGCTTTGGGAAGCAGAACTGTAAGGGGAGAAATCTGAAAATGCAAAAGGGTCACTCGGGGACAGATTGTTCTAAGGAAAGAAGTGAGAGTAATCGCCCAGCACTCTGCTGCGCTGGGTAGCTGAGCAAATCATCTGTGTGGGTAAAAATAGGAAGGGAGTTGTGTCTCAGCTGCTCCTCAGGCTCCCCTTTCCCTGTGCTCTTCATGCCAGCGCTATTCAGGGAAGAGCAGATAAAGGACTTTGCAGAGAGCACAGCAGGAGCACCAGTTAAGATGTTGTGTCATGATTATGTTGGTTAAGGCGTGAGAAATGAGACAAACTGTGTTGTGTTTTCTGTCGCTTCCTTTTCCCCACCAAGTAGTGCTCTCCAACAGGTGAGTAATTCATTGGGGGAAAGCAGGTACCATCCCCCAGGGTGTACAGTGGAGCAGGAAGAGTGTCCACAAGTGTACAGAGAACATGAATGCCTGCCAAGTGGGATGGTAGAGGGAAAAACTTGTTTTGGTGTTTTATATGCAGTATGAACAGATTTTGTTCATGGAATGCAGAATGCTTTATGGAAATAGCGTGTTGTAGCACAAAAGAACAGCAGTGTGCACACTGCAGGCTTTGCTTGACATAGATGGACTGTTTCCCCAAACATGAGTAAACCAAAATCCAAAGTGTTCAGAGACCCATATGCTAACGGTGAGGATAGTAAGAGGAGAAGAAATGCAATTTCTTTCCATGTAGTCTAAATTACAGATTTCTCTTGGCATTTCTCTAGGCCAGACAGCAAGCCCAGCTGCGACATCAAATGGCAGAAGACAGCAAAGCGGAATATTCCTCCACTCTACAGAAGTTCAACAGTGAGCAGCACGATCATTACTACACACACATACCAAACATCTTTCAGGTAAGGGTCTCTGGCACTGACTTAGAGTGGCTTAGAAACGGCGGGGCATAGTGCACATCACCTCAGTTCTGTGAGCCTGTCCTTTACTTTTGGGTGATTTTTGTGCTGTTAGCAAATTTTATATGCAGTCAGCCAACACAAGAGATGGGGAGCTTGGTAGGATGACTTGCCTTAGACTAGATATCAAGTGATCAATAATATCTGAGGAAAGTGATGAATTGTCATTCAGATTCATCTTTGGAATCCTCACAATCTTGCTCTGTTAAACTATTGTGTCCACACAGCTGGGGAATGAGAGCATTATTTGCATTGTTGGGGCAGGAGTCAGCTGGCCATTGTTACATCTGTAAAGCCTCATAGGCCTTTGTAACCTGTCTTCAAATCAGACTTCACAGATATTTAAATTTAAGCCACAGTAATTCTGTCAGAGGTTGTAAGCAAGCTCACTGATGATATCTTAGGGTGCCTAAAGGAGGACTGTAGAGGAAGAACAAAAAAGCCATCAGATTTATACTGACTGAAAATCCAAGTTCATGCTTGACTGAACGCAAAGGGGTTAATGTAGTAGAACAGAACTTCTAAGTGACTGTTCCATTGTAATGGGTCATAAGCGTCAAAAGTGGAAAATACAACCTCTTTGAGGGAGAAATGGTCACATGCTCATCATCTGATGAGAAATATCTGATATTTATGTAGCAAATACATGTTTTCTTATTCATAGCTGAATGGACACCCCCTCTTTTGTTTCATGGTATTTTAATCCAATGTCTTGTGATAAATTATCTCTGGCATCAGATATAAATTTTTTGTAGTATATTTGTATTTGACACTAGATCTGGTAAGTGCTCTGATTTGTAGGTGAGTGTGCTTAAAGTACTGCAGGTGTAGCCTTTTCACTACTGGTGAGCTCTAGTGCTTTCTTTTAGATGTTTATATAAGTTGGTTTGTAAAGAATTTGTTGCTTATGGATCAGTCAATGCAATGGGGATGTTTGAGTTGATGATGCCCATAAGATTCCTTCAGTCTAATGTGTAACAATTCCTATTGGTGCACTTCTGTGTCCTGTTATAGTCTGTCATAATAGCATTATGCAACATCCAATTTCCCTCTGTAAATGAGAGGGCCATGGAATAGAAGCTGGAGGTTGTAGCACTGAATCCATTGAGCAACAGGGGAGAGTTCCAATTTTGGGAAGCCCTGATGTGAACAATGCATGATGTGTAGGACTGCCTGTAAACCAAAAATTACCTTCTAGGGAAAAGAAGGGGGAACATCAACATTTTTGTTTGCTTGGATTCTGCAGTGGAATGAGAATTAAGGCTTTTCAGAACATGTATTGTCACAGAAATGCTTTAAAAAGCCTTAGGACCATCCTTACAAAAGTCTAAAGCTGGAGTTTTGACAAATCAGCAGTTTTAACATAAAAAGTTAGTTGAAAAAATCCCAGTAATAGTTACAGAGATTACGTTTTTGATGTTTGAGGGAACAGTAGTATCACTTGGTGGCTTCATGAGAACAGCTGTCCTAGTTTATCTGCTCTTTATGTTGTTAAATATATTTCTTTTAAACCGTGTATTTTAAAGCAACTGAAGTATGGTGGGGAGAAAAATTGATTGAAACTATGAATTTAATCTTGATGTTTGATCTGAATGAAATTTAATGCTCTAGAAAATACAAGAGATGGAGGAAAGAAGGATTGTGAGGATAGGTGAATCCATGAAAACTTTCGCAGAGGTCGACCGCCAGGTGATCCCAATCATCGGGAAGTGTCTCGATGAAATCACAAAGGCTGCAGAATCCATCGATCACAAGAATGTAAGTGGTGCATTGTTTGGGTTGTTGTTGTCATCTTTAATATTGATCATTTATATATGGAGACTTAAATCCTGGGTCCAGACTGCAGCATGAGAGTTTTACAGTCATAGGGCTAAACCAAAGAATAGGTTCTTGTGCCAAGCTACTTTGTCTGAGACAGGATGTGCTCAGATTATTTCCCAAATCTGCTTAACCACCAAGAAGTGCCTCTACTGTCACACTTCTTATTTTTCAAATTTTTTTCCCCCTTTCAGGAATATTTGCTCCTTGTGCAGGGTAATTCTTTTTGAAATACTGTCATTGACAGATAGGCTTCTGTGTAGAATAAGGAAGATAGTGGACATAATTCCAGGTACCTTATCATGATTTCTTACTCAGATGGATTCTGCATCTAATAGAAAACTGAATGTTGCAGAAATGTCTTCATTCCAGTTACCTTCATAATAATGGAAGTATTTGCTACATAGTTTTTTGCAGACAACTCTGACAAGATTTCTGCTTTAATGTAAACTCTTTCTTTGCAGATTTGAGACTTCCTAGCAATCTGTAAACGAGCTCTCACAGATCTTGATTTCTGGAGATCATTGTAGGAGTAAAAAGAAACCTTCCTGGTAACAAGGCTGATAAAGAGTTCGTTTGAGCTTCCTGATGTACAGTTAACACGAGGGCAAATGTTTTTTCTGATTTGTTTTCAGAATGATCTTCTCCCTTCATAAATAAAAGCTCTGCTCACTCTTTCAGCCCCTCTCATGGATCTTGTTAGTGTTTTAAATGCAAACAGTGTGTGCCTTGTTGGCAGTTTGAATTTCCCATCCTTTTTTTCTGAGCTGTTCAGTGCCCAGAGCCTGCACACTCCAGTAATTGGCAGCATAAGCCTGAAATTTTGAAATGAATCCACTGCTTTCTGCTCATCACTTGCTCTCAAGAGCCTGGGAAACCAAGGAATCTGAAAACTACTCTTTCAGGGTGGGAGAAGGGGCAGCTGGGGCACAGATCCCTGTGTTAGAACAACGTGCTCTTCTTGAGGTACAGCTCTTGGTGCTGCGTGGTGAAATCATTTTGGGGAGATTCAAATCTAAGCCATCAGGTCTGACCAAGTATGACATTAGAACGTGGTGGCCTTGAGCATTGATAGCTAAGGATCTCCTGTGAACTCCATGCTAACAAAAATGTGTTTAACCAAATTTGTTATAACTGAGCAATTACAGAGAGATTAGTGTTCTACCTGGAAAGGAGTTATGTCCATGAAGGGTTCTGTTTTCTTAGCTATCATGAAGGAATTTCAAAGCTGTATTTTTTCTGTTTCCAGATAATGTACTGGTTTTGCCACTCATGCAGACTTTTCCCATCTCATCCCTTAATGTTCTATGAGGCAACTTTGGGCTCTCTTAGGCTGCCATCAGCAGAGTTTCCCATTTTCCTCAAAAGATTCAAATCGAAATTTGTCTCCTTGACTCACTTTTTATGCTTGAAAAACTTTGGATGGGAAAAAGTCAGCTAGATCTGTGCTGTGGTCAACTTTGAACATGAGGTCAGATTCCAGGGAAGCTGAATGCAAGGACAGCTGGTGATAATATAGCTCATACAATGGTGAGCAAAACCAAGAGCCTGCCGAGCAGGAAAAGCTTTGTGTGAAGTTCTGGGCCCACGCAGACATGTGTTTCCCAGCTGGGAGGAGACCTTCAGGATCCAGTAGTCATAAACAAAAGTACAGGATCACTGAGCTTGAAATGTGTAAGGTCAAACACAGTGACACTGACACAAGGCAGAGCTGCATTTGGAGTTCTTATTCAGCTCTTGATATTGTTTGGTTTTATTGTCACTTTTTCTACCGAGATATCACGTACAGAGTTACTGAAAGAGAGGAGGGGTTAAATGAAAGTTCTGCTCTTTGTGCAGTAACCAGTTCAGAAACCAGGGCTTTAAATGGAACAACCACAACTTAAATATAGATGTATTGTTCAGAAACAAAATAATTAGAGAAAACACCAATTGTAGTTATGTGTGTGTTAAACTGTGCGTCAGCTCCAGCTGAAAGGATGTAAGAACCTGCAAGTTCTGCAGCTCTTTTTTTTTGCTGTCAGTAGAATGTGACCAGCTGATGGGAAAGCGTTGCTGTGTGGAAAGCAAAACCAAAAGCAATTCGTGTAGGTATCTTGGAGCTTTTTGACCATCAATTTTCAGCTTTGGGTAGGTTAATGACAGGCATTGAAGGTGGGGTTTCTGTGGTACCTGAACTGCCGTGGTTTGTAGCATCAGAATCTGGTGATACCATAGCAAGGAACGATGACTCTGAAACAGTGGAAGTGCAGGCTGCTAACAGGCTTCCTGTCCACAGCCAGCTCCGTGTTCCCTCCCTCTCTGCATGCTGGCAGGATTCTGAGAGACTGTTTTTCTTCCAGAGCACTGTTTTGCTTGATAGTGTTAAGAACCAGAATGACATATAGGACAGATTTAAAGCTTTCTATATTCTCTGCGGCTGAAATATCTCAAAGTTCTGCCTCATGCCCTCTTGCAACATGTCCAGTCTTCCAGGCTTAGTTACTAAATTTGCAACTGTGTAAATAGGATTGCTGCGTGCCCTCACCCAAGTGTATAGAATTCCTGCTAACAGCAATAGAAAACTGTCTGGATTTAGCTGGGAATACTGGTTAGCTCTGTGTTTCTAATGCAGTTGTAGATGTGCTTCTTTCTTCTTGTCCTCTTTCTAACAACTCAGCCAGCACAAAGGTCACATTGCAAGGGTGAGCTGGAGTGGCTGCGAGGTGAACCTCTGCAGAACTTGCTTCAGAAGGTCGTAGCAGCTGATAAAATTAGTTTGTTACGGACTTTGAAGTTCCTGTTATGACATTGTCTCTGTGATATATGGAGCATACTGGTTATTTTTAGCTCTATTGTAGTGGAAGGATGTTTGACTAAATAGAAGGAACAGTGTAAAATTAAGAGGAAAAGGTTAAAAGCTCCATGCATAGGATAAAATACCGGTAGAGTATTTAATGTCACCTGGTGTGTGTTTGTAGCCTCTTCTCTCTTCATCTTGCTTTCATGACTACTATTAAAATCTCTTCTAATGTTTAGATCTCAGAAAGTTTTAATGTTAAACTAGGATGATGAAAAGGAAAGTGCTGTTCTGCCTCCCTAAAAATTGTGTAGGAGTTTCTGAGCTGAGAATCTTAAACCTTCATTTTCTTCATAATCCCATGAAGACTTTCCCAAAGCTTTTCCTATATCTGTTTTGCTCAGTTGAGCCTGGCCTCTGGATATGTTCATTTCCCACTAGATTTCTTGTGAATCACATTTTACCTACAGGCGTAAGCAGAATCTGCGAAATGCCTTCAAAGCAACAAGTTCATCTCTTTTATCTGCACAGGATGGTGATGCTCTCTTCTCTGGAGTCTAATAAGGTGTTTGTGTGCTGTGCCACGGTTTCTCTAATGATCTTGGAAGAAAACTGTTAGAACAGTATAACATAAAAAGCTCTCTTCCTGAGGAGTCAAGCAGATGAGAAATGTGTTCAAATAATTTTTTTCTGAGTCCATTAGATTTAAATGCATTTGGCAAGTTCAAATTCAGACTTCAGCTTATGTATAATTAATTGTGTTGTAGACTTGCCTAGGAAAAGTGCTATAGATTGTTCTTGCTTTCCTTTTCTCTCTGTAAAAAAAAGAGCAGAGCTACTGCACGCAGCACACAGCCAGTGTGTGGCTGACTTGCATCTCACCCTTCCAGCAGTGCCGAAAGGGAATGTGGCTTTAATAACAGTGCTTGGAGTTCCCAGCACTGCCTGCACCAAGGTTTCAGGCTCCTTGTGTGACCTTGGGCTGCTCAGGTGTTGGATAAAGTTTGTAAGAGCTTATATGCTTCTGCCATTTATGGTAGCTGAGTTCACAAGCACCAACCTGTGAGCTTGTGGCTGTGTGATCACTCACGAGCTCCTTTATATAAAAGTATTTATTGGGATTTTCCAGTAGTTTTCTTAAAGCTGAATGCCCAGCAATTCCATACATTAAATATTTGTTATGAGTCACTTGCTCAATTATTGAAGTATGACTGCTTTTCTAGTAAGTGAAGTTAATAATTTCTTAGTCATTTTCACCAGGAGACATGAAAACATCTTTAGAAAAGGTTTGTATCAGAATTTTGATTTTTGTGTTGGAAATGAAACAAAGGAATGAAAACATGGCTGGGCTGAGGTCTGATTTCAGGGTTGTACAGCTCAGTGGAATGCTGGAAGGAGGAGACCTGAGTTTACTCTTCCTAAGCATCATCTTTAGTTAACTACAGTGACCTACACTTTAATCATAGATATGTATTTTTTATTTTCCTAAACAGACCACAGTCCTCTGCTTTTTGTCTGTTGGTATTTTGAATATTGACTGGTGTCTGTGATGCAAAATGGACCAGAGTTTCATAACGGGAATAATGGACTATTTGAGACTAAAGCTCACCTGCTTTATTTCCATAGATTCTTTGTTTATTTGGAAATCTATTATGAAGCTGAGATTTATGTTCCCAGTCAGAATACATTCTGACTGACATAGGGTGGTTGTTCTGTTCTTAAACACATTTATCACTTCAGTATCTGGGAGTATTAAATTTTATACATCGGGATGCCTTGTTTTGGTAGGATTCTATGCTGTGCCTTGGTGTTATCTTTTAAGGCACGTCATGGTAGTGAAAGTAGGTCCAAGAAAGCTGCTCTAGTCTTGTCTTGGTCCTGGGCTCTGGAAAGATGTTCATTCCCAGGAATGAGACTTATCACAGGTGAGCTTCCATGTCCTTGTGCTGTTCTTCCATGCCATGTGTTTAATGACAGCCCTCACTGGAGATGTTTACAGGTGTGTTGGATCTGTCCCGTTTCAGGATTCCCAGCTGGTAATAGAAGCCTTTAAATCAGGGTTTGAACCTCCAGGAGATATTGAATTTGAGGACTTCACACAGCCGATGAAACGAACTATCTCAGAATCCAGCCTTTCCAACTCCAGAGGGGATGGGAAGACTGAGCCGAAGTTTGGTGGCAAATCCAAGGGCAAGTTATGGCCATTCATCAAGAAAAATAAGGTACTGACTTGCAAAGTTGAGCTTGGTGCTAGTCTGTGTGTAGTCAATAACATCTGTCTTGTCTAGTAATCCTGGCAATTACAGTTTATTTAAAGAGAATCTTAGAGTCAGAAAGTTAATAACTGATGTCTTAATATGGTGTTTTGTTGTAGTCTTTGGTTACTTAGCGTTTCTTTATATCTTAAATTTGTTTTTTTCTTGTATAATTTCTTTAATTATGTTGCCGTTTTTATATTAATTTAACTTCAGTTGTGATGTCTCTGCCATGGTCCATTTCTGTTCCTAACTCAGAGAAGGGATTGTTTACCCCTTACCTAGTGCCATGTGTGCTAACTAATGTCGTTACTTGTGGGAAGCTTTGATGTGGCATTACTGTTTTGACACTTCTAAAACTCTCCTTGGCTTTTCATTTGCGTTATCTTTTCAGTCTGTGCACTGGGTTCAGCAGTTGGGTGGCTGGGAACAAGGAATTGCTGGGATTCATTCTTAGGCACAACTAACGGAGCAAAACTAACTGAGCAGTTGACTTTTTAAAAGACCATTTTAACTTATGTATCCATTAAACCTTTTTCATTTCACTATCATATTTTACACCATAATGCATGGCAGCATTTATCTGGGGTTACCAGACTTATCAGGGCGACTGGACTGAAATGGTTTTCAGTAACACTGATGGAAGCCCAGAGTAGCTTTGTGTTTTGATCTCACCCTTGCTCTGACCCTTACTGAGCTGTTTCTGCTCATTTCAGAGTCAAAAAATTTGCCTGTCCAAAATGGGCCAATCCTGTTGTGCTGGTCACCACGGCTGTCTGGTGCTGGCATCAGTGTAGCCAGAAACAAAACCCAGGACTAACTCCTGAGCAATTTCATACAATAGCTTGTAAAAGTGAAGCGTGATGCACATTGCAGAGGTACGAAAGCAGGAAGGAATGTGGTTTGTTGTTTTCCAGATAATAGAAACGCTACTGGGCACTAAGGTACCTTCCTTATCTGATCCATTTAAATTCAGGTATTTGAAAGCTCTATCCATATGCATTATTCTGAGCTGTCCACAGAGCAGAGCAGGGCAGTTTATGGGGATAGCGCTGCATGGAAGAGTCTGCATGAGCTTTCTGTCAAAATACTTTGCCTTACTCTTCTGTTGCACCACTTACTAAAACTTCCATTCATTACATTCTTCATTTAACACAACTCTTAAATACTGCTTCCCCCTCTCTTTTGAACCATGGCCTTTAATATTTAATTATTTAATTGTTTTTTTCTCTGAATTTCAAATATTGGTTTTGATGCTTACTTTTGTTTTGTGTTTTATCTTTTTATTTTGATTTTTATTCTGTCACTTCTCCATCTCTTATACGTAGCTTATGTCCCTTTTAACATCCCCCCATCAGCCCCCTCCTCCTCCCCCCGCCTCTGCCTCACCCTCTGCTGTTCCCAACGGCCCCCAGTCTCCCAAGCAGCAAAAGGAACCCCTCTCCCATCGCTTCAACGAGTTCATGACCTCCAAACCCAAAATCCACTGCTTCAGGAGCCTAAAGCGCGGGGTAAGTTCTCCTGGATACCTCTCTCTCTTTCTTTCTGTCTCTTTTCTTGCTTTCTTGCGCTTTTATTGCACGTTCTGTTATGTAAAAAACTTGTTTTGTTTTGTGAACGAATCCATTGTGTTTTATCATAATATGCAGACGAATCCAAGGAATCCCAACCTGTAAAGTCATTTGCAGTCAAAAACCCCACAATGAAACCACAAAAAGCACAGTTGCTGTTAGAAATTACCCATTTGGGTTTCTGGGGAGGAGGGATTTTCCAAAGTATGAAAGAGATGAACATTAAGTAATACTCGTGCAGAGATCAGAGTAATTAATTTAGCAGCCCTGCATACATCTATGACAGTGGGTTTAGAGGAGCACCTTTCAGAGCTTTGCTCTGATCCTGATGCTGCACCTTGTCTACATTGATGGGAGTTTTCCTCTCTGTATCTGTGTCAGGAGGAGGAGGGTAAATTAGGAGGGATTCTAGAAAATAGTTCTTGTGCCCTCAGTTGGTGCAAGCTCAGGCATTTCCCTGGACACATCTGACTATATTTTATGGCCAAGCACACCTCAGTGTGTGACTTCTGTTCCAGAGACTCAGTCTCAGCTCATGTTTCAGATACTGCAATGTTCGCTTGCTAAGTAAGTCTGAGCCTTAAGGTAAAACAACAGGTGAAGTGTGAAAGATTAATTGATTCTAGGTGATAATAAAGTTGTTTGTGATACGTGTGTGCTTTAAACCAGGGCTGCTGTGTTGGTGGAGACTCAGGGGGACATGGAATCTAATATTCCCTGCAGCTACCTTGATGTATTGGCTCTAAATGTTTGGGGCTAACACTTCTCAAGGACCTTAACCATGTCCTATAGGGTGAAGTTTCAATAAGATTGGAAGGTTTGATTTGATTCCTGTAGATTGCATAAGTCCTTCTTCGCAGCAAGTGGAGGAATGACAATATCTAAGAGTTTGATAAATGCAATGTGATGAACCATTGCAAAGCTAAGAAGAAAATTCCAGATTCTGTGTTTGGCCTGTCCTTGCAGCCTTCTGTACATTCATGAGCATGCAGAATTGCAGGCCAGTGCATCTTTTTCTGGGCATTTCCCATTAAACCCACAGATTTTGTTGGTTTCTGCACTGACTTCACTTCCCACTGCTATGACGCACACAGTTTAATTGAATTCAGTGCTCTCATTGGTGGTCTTTATCAGCACTAAATAAGACAACAGGTTCCCAAGATAAAGTTTTCCATTTTTCAAACAAACTAAGACTTTATCATCCCAGAAACTTGCACGTGGCACAGTTGTGTTGAGAAGTTGCTGGCATAGCATGGCTTTGGCTCCTAGGTTAAGGTCCTTAGAATTATTTCCTCCTATAAAAATTGCAGGAAGGAGACACAAGTGTGCAGTGTTTTATAATGTTTGTTAGAGCAGGCTCTAACAGCAAAGGAAGTGACTACTTTAAAAAGCCCAAATTTTGTTCCCGGGACTGCACTGACGTCTAGGACTGAGGGCTGGAGCTGTATTAAAGCAGAGATGGTTTCAGTGGGGAACTTCAGTGGTTGGTTACAGAGAATTGAGAACAGTGCTGGAAACAATGTTTTGTCTCATCTGCTTGCAGACAGTACATTTTATAAAAAATATGTTTTGTACAGAGTGGTTTTCAGTTCTTTGCTAGAGTTGCTATTGGACTTTCACAACCCCAGAAGATCCTGTTTCTGGTGCTTTTCACTGGGGAAGCGGGAAGTTTCTAAGTTTTCCCAAAGCAGGTTCTGTAAATTAACCTCCTTTCCTCAGTTGCAGTTTGGCTCAGAACATCTTTTCTCAGTGGCTTTATGGGGGTAACAGTCTTTCAGTTCTGCTTCTGCAGGAGCAGAGCTGGGAATGTGTAGGGAGTGGATGTCCTGGTGGCATCTGTTCCTGCAGTGGGAACCTGGCACTCTGCTTGGTGCAACGAGACACCTCGGGACTAAGGCACCACAGAAAATGAGGATATATGTGAGGATCTAGTGCTCCAGTAGTGCCATTCATGGAATGGAATAGTGAAAATAGAGTTGAACATCTCTGACTTGATTTAAAAATACTAGTTTGTCATTCCTTGGGTACTTCACAAGTTTGTATTTCACGTGTACAATTTCCTATTTAGTGAGTGTTTGGCTGTATAAGCACGTATAGAATCATAGAATGATTTGGGTGGGAAGTGACCTCAAAGCCCATCCAGTTCCAATCCCCCCACCATGGGCAGGGACACCTCCCACTGTATCAGGGTGCTCAAAGCCCCATCCAACCTGGCCTTGAACACCTCCAGGGATGGGACAGCCAAGACTTTTCTGGGAAACCTGTACCACTGCATCCCCAACCTCACAGGAAAGCATTTCTTCCGAAGATCTCATCTCAGTCTTCCCTCTTTCAGCTTAAAACTGTTCCCCCTCATCATATCCCTGCACTCCTTCATAAAGAACCCTCTCTCCAGCTTTCCTGTAGCCATGTTTAAGTACTGGAAAGCTGCTTTAAGGTCTCCTCACAGCCTTCTCTAGGCTGAACAACCCCAACTTGCTTTTAATATTTCCGAGGAAAGGCCTTTATTTTATGTATTAACTATTTGAGGAGCCTAAGCAAGTTTTACAAATCTTTTGTACCATGTTGACTTTACTTGGTTTGAGTGAGTGGTGAAATAATGAGAACAATTTCCTATAGTTTCTGCAATCTCACAAGTTTCTGCTGACACATTCATTTTAAATGTGCAAGGAAAGGCTGTTGCTGAATCTTCATTTAAACCTTTCACTATGTTCTCTTTCTATTTAATTTCCTTCCCCCATTAGCTACCAGGATGTTTGTATGTAAATACTTTTCCTGCCTGACTCACCCCACTGATTTGGAGGCCAGTGTTTAGGTCATCACCTCTTTTTCCAGAGGGGCGAATTGAGGCCACTTGGTTCATCCAGAAATACGGCGTAGGAGAGGTTGCAAAGCTCTGGCAGCTTGCTCCGACTGATTTAAAAGCTTCTCAAGTTCACATTTCATAGGTCCTTGGTGATTTGTGATACAAATGGTCAGACTAAAAGATCATGAAAATACCCTATGACCTTCAAAAACAAAATAATTCTAACCAGGCAAAAAATAAGTCAAGAACCACCCCTTAAATCCTATTAATTTATCAGATGAAAAATGAGCAGTTGGCGTTTGTTTCAGCTGATGTGGTTGATGTGACCCACTTTATATTCAGTACAGCCAGATAATACTGTTAATTCTGCTTTTACCATATTAAGTTTTATAAGATTTTCTTTTCTCAGTTCCTCTCCATCCCCCTGCCAAATCCAAAAGCATCTGAGTTTTGCTCAGCAGCGTGAGCAACGATGTTACGAATACTGCGTTGTGATGTTAGCAAAGAAATGAGAAGGACGTAGAGGGCAACTGTTCTCTACACAGAAGAACATTTGGTCTGTACAGAAATATGCCACTGAAGGAGCCAGCAGGACAGCACAATGTAAAGGGCATTTGGCCTTGAACACAGAATGATTTCATTTACTCTGAGTATTGTCTCTGCTCTGCTAGTTTTGTTCAGAGATAAAGCTCTCCTCCAGCCAGACACCTTGCAGTAGCGGTGGCCACAAGGCATCTTAAGGGTTATTTTTGTGTATTCAACCCAGTTTTCAAGCAGGTCCTTCTCAGCTTGGGTGATAAACGGAGCTGTTAACTCCTACACAAGCCAGGATAACAAATTGTTTATTTCAGAGGAGACTGGACCAGACTCCTTTTTAGCACTGGCTTAAGAAAGAAGTGCATGAAATGGACCTGCTTAATGTGAGCAAGTCCAGACTGTAACAGAATAAACCCCACCAGCAGAACTGCACATTGTAATTGATCCTTGAAACATAAGTGAGTGCATGGATTCCCATGCAATTCTTGCATAAAATCTTTGATATCAGAACATGTCTGGAGAGGCAACATGTTTTATTAATTTCCTCACAAAGTTTTGGTTGAGCATCTTATGTTGCTTTTGGAAAGAGAAATTACGAAACTGAAGCGGAAAGCTCACTGGTGACTGTTAAAATGAATTATATAATTAGTAATGATGTGTCCTGTGCCCAGGCTGCTTTTCATTTTGCTTCCAAACCAAAAATCCAATAAATTTGGTTTTCATGGAAGGAATCAGATGCCTGAACAATTCACAACAGATGCAAGATTAATGTAGAGGCAGCAATACCGGTATCAGTGGCCACTGCCAATATTAAATCCTAGTCTGGCTTAAAAAAAAAACCAAGTTAAAAAATGCAGGTGCTGACTTGTGTCAGTGTCTATGCTTTTCTAATTACATTTTTAAATTTTCCTCAAAGCTTCTTTTTTCTAACCCCAACAGCAGAAATGTCCATTCTAGCAAGTACTGTAAAACCATTACAGCATTTGTCATGGAGCAGAATTAGAAGAGGAAGAGAAAAAGTCTTTAAAGTCTTTTGCACCGTTTTTGAGTGCTGTTTCTATTAAGTCTTTAAAAAGGCAATGTAGAAGTAGTGCAACACTTAAATTCAGCTCTGTCTCTTTAGGGAAGTTAAAGCCAGAAGAGTACAAAAAAAATGAGGAACCGCTTACATAAGTCATAATTTCATTTATGCTTGCTCTGCTTTTTCTAATTCCATTCTGAGGACAAAGACGACTCGATATTCTGCTAGTTGATATTAATTTTGTGTTCTTTTGTTTTATTGCTATAGTGGCAGTAACATCAGCACCTTCATTTTTAAAGAGCAATACTTCTGAACTAACAACATCCAGGGGCAGAACTTACAACCATGAATTACCCTGTGTGGAATTCTGTGGGCCTGCCTTTCCTCTCTTGCCTCAGAGGCTGAGTTGTGATTAAGCAGAGAGGATGGGTCTGGGAGCTGGGATGCAGCTATTCTTGTCCTTACTGAAGTTCCAGCCTCCAGGCAGTTCTATAAGGCACAAGGAGGGACTTTTGTGGTTTCCTTTTTAGTGGAAGTTGTTGACTTCATTACAACGTGATTTTATTACCATTGCCCCATTAATGTTTTCCCTCACCGTCTGGTCTTTGCCTCTGTGATGCACTGTGCAGTCCTTGACACTTGGCTGTTGGTCTGCCTGGGTGATCAGTGCTTTGTTGTTCTGTAAGCATGCAGAAACAGCAAACAAAACAAACCACCCCCTTTCCTACCTGCTCCTTTCCCTGCCCCTGGAATTCTTATTATTATAACGTAAGTGTATAAATCTGCTCCAAGAGTCTCTTTGGAGGGTGGGGTCATTAAAGCTATGGTTTACTTTAACCCAGAGAGATATTTTCTGATCTTGTGTGTTTAAGGTAGCATTTAAAAATATGATATTTTCTGCTTTTTGAGAGAATTCTAAACTCTAAATATCCACCTAGTTTCTAGGAAGCCTCCTCTTTGTGCTTAACGGCTTAGTTAAACGCCGAGCTGTCTTTTGCTGTAGAAGCAGAACGCAGAAGCGCTGCGCTCGTCTCCAATGTAATGGATGTGTTTTCTCTTGCTGACTCACCAGCAGACACAGTCTTTGTATATTCACAAAGAACTCATGAAGAGGACTTTAGGGACACCCACGTGTGCCATTGAGGCTAGGGAATATGTTGTAAGTCCGTGTATGGTGTGATCAGCCCATACCGTCACTGCACAGTCGCTAACCCCACTTACAACGCCCTTAGAGTGTGCTGTGGAAATGTGCTTTGGAAAAGAGAGAAGGAAAATTTGGTGGGAGGCAAGCTGCAGCTTACTGTCATGTGCAGGAAAGTGATGTCTAGCCCTGGAAATGCTGAAATTGGCACAATTAAAGTAGCTGGACCTGTGAAATTCAGAGTAAGTACTACAAACAGGTTCCATGCGTGTTTTCTAAATTATTTTTTGAATGCAGTCTTGAGCATCGTGAACCAACCCTGATTTACAGCAGTGCATTGACATGCTCTGTGCCTCAGTGGTGGAGCACTTCATGGAGCTTTCTGAAGCTTCCCTGAACTCTTTCTACTGATGGAATAATATATATGACATCTAAATCTGGTACCCTGATAAAGCAGAGTATGGGGAGATGGTTACCGGACCACTAAGAAAGAAAAGGACCTCTTGGCTGTATGGAAGCCCAGTGATTATTTCAACTCTGTTTTCTGTAAGTGAGGTTAGTGTCCGTGACTGTCCAATAACACATGGACTTGCTGGCTTTCATGCTTTCTCATGTGTTATTGAAGCTTGTGGCTCTTAGGCTCTTCATTTTCCCCCTGCAAGACTAAGCTAATTGACAGCTTGAAACAGATTTGCTCATTTTGAAGAACTGTAATTTATTCGATCATTTAGGGGAAAAATGCCCCTTTCTCCCAGCAGCTGTGAGCAAGTTTCTAGCTGTGAAAACCCAACAGAAAGGGCATAAGTAGTTATTTAGTGTTTAATGCAGATTTATTTTCAGTCTGCTTATATTTGTTATAGAAACTGAATTGCTGTCATGTACGATTATGAATACATTTCAGAAATGGAAAATTGAATATGACTTATTTCAGCATTTCATTGTTTCCAATCTATGATCTGCTTTGTTATTTGTACGGGTTATAACAATCCCTGATGTACTATTTGGAAATGCTATTAATAAGTTCTTTATTTTTGTCCTACTTAACAGCATAATAATTTGGCTTACAGTGTCTATAACCCCTTTCCAATTTGCTGAATTTACAGCAAAAGAATAGTCTTGATGCAGATGATGCCCTGCAGTAGTGTAGTGCCTTTAGAGCGAGTAGCATTTAGAAACTAGCGCATGTAGCCTACATTTGTGCCTTTTCTAGAGTGCTTCATAGGTAAATATTTATTCTGCACCATGAGTCTTGTCCTATATCTGTACAAGGATCTCAATTTGTGCTGATCATGTCTATGCTAAAGTTCACAGGAGCGCTAAAGCAATTATGCAAACAGAAGCTGCCTGCACTGAATTTCCTCAGTAGCGTATCTTAGCTCATTCTTTCTCCTTCCTGTATGATGTTTCTCTCAAAGGGATTGGCTGTGTTTGCCTTTTTTAATGGCCTTGTAGCAGAGTGAATTTCTTTATTGCACTGTGGTTATTATCATGTGTTGACTTCCTAATGGACTGGACTTCAGAGGGAAGTTTAACAGCCGTGTTGTCACTGAATGCATCAGTTCCCATGGAGTATTTCACTATTATTTTGAAGCCATATGTTTTTCTTGAATGGTTGGCATGTATTGCTGTGCAAATTCTGGTAACTCGTGATTGTTACTTTTGGAAAACGTCTATTTCTTAAAACACAGTCAAAACCATCATAGCAGTGGAGCCACCTTTGTTTTAAATACAATCCTAAAGAGCTGAGCTTCTGCTCAAAACAGAGTATCTGTTTGACAACACTGTACTTGGGAGCTGTTGGTAGTCAAATCACAGAGATCTCTTGATGGAAGAAGGCTCTGAATTCTCACAGGACAGATCATTGCCTGGAGCAAGAGGTGTTTCTCAGCTCTCGCATCTCTAACACCCAGCCCGTGCAGTTTTGCACTGACCAGTTTGTTTTGTAGCTGGAATATTGCACCCCTGTCCACAGTGAGCTGGCTGGCCAGGCAGGGTGCAGGACACTGGAGGAGGCTGAGTGCAGTTTTGATCTCCGCTTTAAAATCTGGTTTTATACCTTGAGCAGCAGCGACCTTGCGCTCCTTGGCACAGACCAGGAAAGCCCTGCAGCAATGCTAGCCTCCCTCTTTTTAGAAAACCTTTGGAACTGCAGTGGTGCTGATGTCTTGCAGAACTGGAAGAGGCTTTGGAAATTTTGGTGCCTGCCTTTCCCTTCACATTTGTTCTCCCAGCAGTTTCGGAGTTCCTCCAGCACTGCTGAGAGCTGAACCTACAGTGGTGAGGGCAGGGCCAGAGACAACCTGTACAGGCCCTTGAAGCATACACTTTTTAGTCTTACTTTCCCAGAGTGACTAAAAGATCATGTTTTGGCTGTGTACCAGGTAACTTTTGAAGAATTAGATCGTGTATATCGTTTAAGAAACTTAAATAATGTCTTACCTTGCTGTCACAAAATCAATTTGGTGTAAAGAGAAGAGATTTTTCTTCTTCCCTCCTTGGTCCTGACCATGTCTGACTGTGGCCAAAGTGCGTTTGAGACTGGGTATTTGGTTTTGAATTGTTCAAGAACACAAAATGACTTCATGTGGCTGCCTGGAGAGCTCTGTATGCAATAAGCAGAGATCTTTCGGGGATGTTGTCCTTTGGGCATAGGCCTGGGAGCTAGGAAGGGCATCACTGGAGGTCCCCTTGTGCCCTTCTGGTGCCATACTTACCTCATCGCCGAGTTTGGCTGGGTGTTACCCCCTTTCCCTGAAGCCCTGGTGTGAAGTGGCTGATGCTCGTGACTGCATTTCAGCACGTTTTTGATCTGGAGTGACTTGCATTTGCAATTCTGAGGCTTTTCCCACTTCCCCAGGCCGGGTTTCACCTGCAGTGCCAACGCACCCGGGGAGCGGTTCTCCTCCTTTGCGAGCAGACGGCAGCTGACTGGTAGCGCTGGCCCATCTTGTGAACTTTCGCACAGACCTCTTAGTGTTTTCCATTTTGCCTCCCAACAGCAAGGGGATTGTGTGTCTTTTTATTGTTAACATTCAGTCTGAAAAAGTTCCTCTTCTACTGATGCACTGTTGTTTTTTTCTCTTTCTCCCCCCACCCCGTATCTCTCCAATTTTTACATGAAGCTTTCTCTCAAGCTGGTAAGCACATTTTCAGCATGCCTGTCCTGTGTTTTAATCACAATTTGCTGTGTGTGTTTTAATGTGCACTGTGCCACATGTGAGATGACACTGAAATTAACTGTTAAATTTTGTTTCTTCTTTGTGTTTGCTTTTTTTGATATTTATCAGATAACTCTGAATACACAGGTCTGGAGTCTAATAGAGGTGATCAGAATTCAGTCTTTCTAATAAGCTGCTAAAAATTAACTCTAATACATAGTTTAGTTTTCACTTTTATAATCTAGGGCTATGAAAATGTAGAAGAACAGTATCAAATTCTGCTACTTTATACATCAAAATATTTAAAGAAAAAAAAATCTCTGTGCTTGCTGGACCTTTTCCAGAGGGGATTGCTTGTCTCTGTGTAACATAGGTGCAAAGTTTGCTTTCCATGTCCAGGTATTACTGGAAACCTGCATCATTATCACCTACATTTTACAGCCCTACGTAGTCCTTGAGAGTAACTAATAATGATATTAATTAAAGTTCTGTAAACCTTAACCAACAAGGATAACTCAATCTGATTTGAATTTGCAAATGGAGAGCTCTACTTGTATATGAATCCTAAATTCTATCTTGGATGCAGCTCGGAAGGTTTCTTGAACTACGGTAAGATAATGTTACTGAGTTGGAAGAGGAAGGGGTGAACATATCTGGGAAAGTAAATTATGTGCTGAGCTTCATACACAAGGTACTGTATTGAGATACTCCACACCTTGATGTGTTCCTGACAGCTCGTCTGCATTCCTCTGCTCTTTGAGAGTCCAGTCACAAGGAGAACAGGAAGCTTGGAAGTTTTCTTGTTCCTCACCGATCAGTGCCTTTAGGTGCTTTGTCCCTCCTACACGTGTATTGTTCTTGGCTACATCGTTGTGGACCTGTTCTGTTCATGACAGCTTATTTGGTGGAAACGTGGGTGTTGGAAGCTACCTGCGGTGGCTTTGGAGGGTTCAGGTGCTGCTGCTGCTCTGTCAGCACAGTGACTTGCTTGGACTCCATTAGCAGTATTGCTTCTCACTGAGGCCCTGTGGTGGGCCTGGGGACTGATGGAAGACTCTGCAAACCTTGTTCTTCTGGCTTTTGCCAAGCCACTGTCCTGGCATTGTGCCGACTTTGTATTGGGGAGTTTCATTTGTTGTTTTCCTGGTGCCAGGGTGTTGCGTAGCTGAGCTGAGACTGTCTTTATGCAAGGGGGTCTGTGAGCACTGGCTCTGCTGGCCCTGTGATAGCACATCAAAAAGGGCACAGGTTTCCCCACACTTCACTGTTGAAGCATTTTTAGAAATGTAGACAATGGTCACTGTTTGAGAGAAACCCCAGGTGTGGTTTTGCTTGGGAGCATGAAACGTGCCCAGCATGTGCAAAAATTGCTGCTTGACTCTTCCTTTTGGAGGAGGAACTGTAGCTTCCTTATGATAGGAAATTATTGAGCATGGAATAGTCAAGTGACATCACCTCCCAGTCTCAGGCACACATTTCTTTGCAACACGAATGCTTTGGTCTGAAGCATTGTGAACAGAGACACTGAATTTAGTCCAGCCTAGAGCTTTTGAATGAAGCTGAAGAATCAAAAAGAAGATTATTTTCCAAATTTGACTACATCTATTGCATTCTCCTAGTGTATAACTGGGGACATTCTCAAGCATACCTGTCTCTTCTGCTTAGAACTGGGAAGAATATGTTATCCAGTCTTTCCTGTAACTAATTGTTTATTTACAAACCTAATGCTTTACCTTAAAAAGATAATGTATGGGTTTAGTGTGTAGATGATCTGTAAAATATACTGCATCACTCTCGTGTCTATTGTGACGTGGGAATTACTATCAAGCAAAATATTATTATCATTAAAGATAAAATTAAAATAGATCTCTCCTGTACCATGCACAAGTAAGCACAGCTAGGACTTCATGTGATTACAGTTTCAGAATGAGCCTTAGTTGTTTTCTTCATTTATCTTAACTTTGCTTTCTCATTGCCTCATGAAATGAAGTTTTAAGTGTATTATTACACAGATGGTCAAGGCTTAATGAGATGTGTATGTTGTCTTTTACTGAAATTCAATGTGGCAGCAATTTCATAAGGTTTGCATGTTCTGTTATTTTGAAATGGCCAGACCAGAGGAGAAGATGATCTGTCTGTAATTGTCCTCCATCCCTCTGACACCTACACACTTTCTTTCTGAACAGCTTGTTCTGCAAACGCAGGATAAGCAGTGCCCTGTCTTGGAGCACATTCAGCGTGGAGCTGAAAGGATCTAATAGGCAGCTTTTTGTGGCAGAGTGTCCACTAAATCATGCTTCTCAGAGAGAAATTTGGCATTTTAGTAAGACTAATGTTGCAACTCTGCCCACAAGCTTTCACTGAGCTGCTGGGCCACTGAATTTGGTTACTCAGCTCTGTGTTTTTACCCTTCTTTCTCCCGTAGGCTGGCATGTCCCCTTAGAAATGAGACATGGAATGAGCAGAAACCAAAACAAGAAAAACCTGTACAATTTCAAGATGAAGTGCCTGAATCTCATTCCTTTATGGTGCAACTAATCAGTATTGATGTGTGTTCAGTATAGCTCCCCTAAGCTGTCCCCTTTGCAAGACAAAAATAGGTGATACTTTGAAGAAAATAGCATGGCTGTATTTTATGTGTCATCTCTGTGCTGTATTAAATTGAGGCAATCAAGAAGAAGCATAGCAGTTTGAAGGCAGAAAAGGGGTTTTCAAGCAGAATCACACAAAGGTAATCACTGTGGTTTTGACTTGTATTTTTGGATTATTTCAAATTGATTCTATGGCTTTGCTATAACTCCTAATTGTTATGCAGGTAAGAGGGGAATATTTGAGAGACTTTATGACGTGTAATGTGCATCCTGGAAAGTATGCAGAGAGGTTTTAGAGTGCAGAGTGCCAGCAGAATCATTTCTGTTACCTTAGTGCATTCAGGAGAGCCCTGATGTAATTAACTGTATTGGACCAGCACTGAGATTATGCAGGCAGAGCCAGCAATCCATAGGGTGCATGAGAAGCGCGACTGTGACACAGGAGTGAAACCTAGGAGCTGCTTTTATGGGGATGCTGTGTGCAGCAGAGAAAGGGAAGGAAGGAAAAATCAGCATGGGAATGGAACTCTGCTAAGTCAAATCTGTTGATAGCTATGGATGAAGATAGATTCTCAGCTTTGCCATTGCGTTCTCGCATTCTTCAGCACATGATCTCCCATCAGCCTTTTGGTATGGAAGTGGGATGTAGTCCTGAGGTTATTTCTAGGGCATCCAGACTGCTAACAGATAACTCAGTACAAATAATAAACAATGCTTCAGACCATTGTAATTTTGCACAGGCTTTTGTGAGCTGTTTTCAAAATGCAATCCTGAAGGAACTTTCAGTTTCTGATTTTTCTTCTTTTTCCTTCCATTCCACTGTGCAGGGAGCAGGGCCAGAGGACTTCAGCAACCTCCCACCTGAGCAAAGAAGAAAGAAACTTCAGCAAAAGGTTGATGAGCTAAACAGAGACATTCAGAAAGAGATGGATCAAAGGTATGTCAGCCCTGTCCAATGAAAGATGAAACAGGGGGTCTTGCAGGAGAACAGAAACAAGTGATATGTAAGAAAGAGCAAAGAAGGGCAAGTTTCTAGGTTTGTTTAAGGTATTGTTGTAAGAAAAAAAGAACCAGAGGTTATGTACAGTGAAAAACACCTGAGAGACGCAAGGCTCTGCACAACTCAGGTTCTGAAATCAGTTATTTTATTTTGGAAATCATGCTATGAGAAGATCTTGGTATAAGGATGGGAATGGCATAAATGAAGTAACTGAAGACAATTTTTCCTTCTTTCCTGGACTTTAGTGGGAGAGCAGACCAAGATTGCTGTTAGATACACAAAGTTTGTTTCTTGATGTGAGCCATTCCTGAGAGTGTTTTTAGGAAAGTGCAGAATGTGAATACGTTCTCTGTCAAAAGTAGAATCGTAGACCTCTGGGCTCAAAGCAGAGAGGCTGTTACTGTATGGTGGGGATGGGTAGATCCCAGCAAGAGAGGCTGTTATGAGCATGATAACATCCTCAAAAGTGCTGATTCATCAGTGTGTGTCTTAACTCTCTGAGCTGTAGCTTATGTTTTCTGGAAACAGAAAGATGACTCTTGTGCTTTCGTGGGTGCTTCTTCTACAAGGCTTCGTTTATCATTCTGGTTGAGATTAATACAGGTTTAGTTATGCATTTTTTATTGATTCTGGCAGCCTGTGTTTGTTGCTTTGTGTTTGTTCATGTTCTGTAGTTGCAGTAAAGAGTCAGCATGTGACGTTTGCAAGAGGCAGAACTTTTCCTTGAATGATTTCAAGACTTAGCCTCTCTGGTACTGGTCTGTCCCTAAATACTGCTTTATATTTGTGTAGATGTGCCTATATTTTCTGCTAACTTGCTTTGAAAAACTGTTTATTTGGTCTAGTAACCCAGACTTTCTTTGTGTTTTATATCATGAACAAGAAAGGAAAACTGCACGTGATTGTATTTCTCATTGCTTTGGTTTTACATTTGTACTTACATTTGCCTCTATACAGATTTTCCTCCTGCTCTGTATTGATTCTGAGGTAACCAATGTTAAAATCTGATATGAAATCAGAGCAGAAGTAAGTTATTTTAAATAAAGATAGTATCTGATTGAGGAAATAGCACCAGCAGTTAAATAAGAGTTAAAAAATGGTACTAATCATGACTCATATGTTTGCAATATTGTCCCTTAGGGCTTCAGCCACAGAGCAGTCCCACTTCCTTGCCACCCACTCTTTTTCCCATTTTCTATGCACACAAAGCAAAGCCAGGCACAGGATTGTGATTGTCAGGGGTTTGGTGGGAAACTCCAAAATATAAAGAGTATTAACTTGAGTCGTGGGACTCGCATTAACCTTTCTCCCCCCAACTAATGCCTAGAGAAAAGCCAAATAGCTGTGCCAGTAACACAGGAAGTCAGCTCAGGAATCAGCTTCTCTGAGCTCTGAGATGTTCAGCAGTGTGCAGATAACTGATTTTCTGTAGTGCAACCTCAGCTTGACTCAGGTCAAAAGGAGGACCCTGCAGTCAGTGAGTGTGCCACAGGCTTTCCTTGGGGAGCTCGTGAAGGCGTGTGCTACCTTCACCTTGGCCTTATGGTACCACGTGCATCGTACACGCCTTAAACTGAACACCTCTGAAACCCTGGGCGTTTGGCATCTGGGTAGATTCAAAACACAACCCCAGGAGGTGTCTGGTAAAAAATCTGCATAACTTCACAGGATGGAGGGTCACGTTATGTGGCCTCGGGTCCATCTGTCACTGCGCTGCGACAAACGCAAACCATCTGGATTGGGCTTCGTTTTAAGCAGTGTGAAGTAAATATCTTGCAAATTATTTGGGTTGCAAAAGGCAAACTGCGAGAGGCAGGGTGAGAATTTCTGGTTCGCACTCCATTTTTATTATTAATACATCCACGTCCAGCTCTTTGTCCCAGTTTCTCGACTGGATTTCAGCCTGTGATGGGGGATGATGCAACTGTTTGTGCCCCAGAGACTGGGATGATATTAATCTAGAGAGTTGTAGCTGTCATTTGTTGCAATGGTTGTGATTTTTTTATTTCATGTTTTTCCCCCCAGGGTTAGCAAGTAGAACTCAAAGTACTGAATAAAAGAACACACCAGGCTAAAAGTCAATACCAAATTCCTCCTTTTGCCTCGCAAAAGGCCACTGTCCAAGAATTCAGTCCTAGGATTCTTCAAATGGGGCACATGGAGCTTAAATCATTTGGTATAGATGTGCCATGTGCTTGTACCAACACAGCACATCTCCTGTGTCACCTCCCGATTCATGGATGAGGCTCATGCGAGAACCCTCAGCCGCCTGTAGAGAGAGGAACTCCTTCTCATGTAGAGGCTCAAAGAGTTTGGCTTGTGGACAATTTGTGTCACACTGTCAGTAAAGGTGTCGCTCACTGTTTTCCATCAATGGAAATTCTCTTCTAGCAAATGATTTTACTGTTGTTTTTAATGACTGGTTCTGTGTGGGGCAAAAGCCCCTGCTTGGATGTTCTCAGCTACGTTTGTAACCTATCAGGCTTGAACCACAGAGTAAAGAAGAGGCAGCTTATTATCTTTTCATTTGCTCTCATTTGGAGAAAGACATTTTCCCCCAGCTGTGCTCACGTGTTTTATTTTTCTTCTGTCTCTCAGAGATGCCTTAACGAAAATGAAAGATGTGTATATCAAGAACCCACAGATGGGAGATGCAGCGAGTGTCGACCACAGATTAGCAGAGCTTGGACAGAACATTGAAAAGCTACGATTAGAAGTTCAGAAGTTTGAGGTATGGGCAGAGATGTTTCAGTAAAAAATAGCTCAGTTCTAAGCAGGTGCTTCATTACTTTTCCAGCTGTATCAAAGCATTTCCTGGCTAGGCACAGGTAAGTGCTGCTTAAGCACTTGCATTAATTGATAACTTTGAGCCTGTTTACATGATGTAGAGATGCACCATTTCTTGTGACTTTCAGCCAAGGAACCTGCTGTTTGATTTGCCACAGAGAATAAATTGTGCTAAGTGATGGATGAGAGATGATGTGCTCTCTGGACTGCCTAGAGGGGTTCAGATGCTTATTTGATTAATTAAACAATTTGAAGCATCATGTTACAGATGTCTGTGGAAATCAGAGGAACATAAATGTGAAACACCATTTATAGTCTTAACAACAAGACGGGAGCCATCAGATGAAATTTGCTTGAAGGAATAGTCTGCCACTAACAGGAAGCTTCTTACAGAAAATCTCAAGAGTATAAGGAGTATTTGGAGTATATGAAGCCATTATAATTGCACAAGAAGGATTTTAGGGATGAGGAAAGACTTCACACTCTAAGTTACACTATGTACGTAAATAGATATAGCCTGTTATTTTGAAATGTTGCTTACAGTTGTTGTCTCTACTATCCATTACTTTTCTTATCCATTTTAAAATCACTAGCTCTTTCTTTCACTCTGGCTTTAATCCTCTTGCATTCAGCAGCCATTGAGGTTGCTGTGTTTCTGGTGTTAGAGTCTACTACAAGCTGCCATGCTTCTTTTTACTTCAGTATGACTAGAGCAGTGGCATCTCCCCACAGCTGCCATGAAACTGCATCTCATGGGTCAGTGTTTTCAGCACCCAGAGTCAAAAAAGAATCAAGTTTTCAGTAAGCATTTTTTTTGGCAAGAACAGTAGATTTAATATACACTTAAAGTACAGAATCTGTTCCCCTGGACAACTGCAACCCAAGGGAAAATATTTACAAACTGTTTTTAGTTCCATAGCCTGAATGTCAGCTATGGCACTGCAAAGTAAAAGCACCATAAATCCCCTCTGGCAAGTTGAAGGCTGAGGTGCAGGAGCCTGCTTTCCCTCACAGGGCTGGCTGGCTGAGGTGGAGGGCAGGTTGCCCGTGCGGACAGAGCAGGCCCGGCGGCAGAGCGGACTGTACGAAGGCCAGAACACGTCGGCAGTGAACAGCTGCGCGCAGGACCGGGAGAGGTACAGTATCTGTACAGAGCTGGTGACTGACAGACACAGGGCCAGACTGGAGACACAGGGCCAGACTGGTAACTGGAGCTTCCCTCGGCATGTTTAAGCAGGAGAACTGCAGCTCTGCAGCATTCGGCAACTTATTCTCTGTCCGGACTAAATGCACGCAATCCGTGAAGTGTTTTGCACACTGATTGTAGCAAATGCAAAACCCAACTTTAAGAGCTACTTTTCTGATTTTCTGAACTGTGTAAGAGCCCCTGCACTCACTGCTGTGAAGGTGAGGGAGATGGCTGCACTTTTCACAGCTTTTGATGGGAAATATGACTGGTGTCACCCATCACTTTGTGGCAGCTGCTGGTGCAGCAGCCAGTTCGGAGCGTGCTTGGGAGTTACTGAGCTGCTCCTGTTACAGTTGCTCACCTTGCCTTAAGAGTCTGGTAACCAAGTTGCTCCTGAGACTGGTCGCTATAGTTGCTGTGTATTTCCTCTCTTGAGCAGCCCGGATGGCAGTTACACGGAAGAGCAGAGTCAGGAGACTGAGATGAAGGTACCGGCAACGGATTTTGATGATGAATTTGATGATGAAGAACCACTACCCACCATAGGAACATGTAAAGCGCTCTATACGTTTGAAGGTATCACTCAACTTTTGTTCTCATTTCACTTACTATTTTATTTAGTTCAAGTGCCAAGGACAAGTGGGAAACCTGCATTTAACCCCTGCAATGCTTCAATAGACAAAAAGGGCAAGTGAGACTCTGGCATGATTCTGTTTTGTAAAGAGGTGCTAAGGCAATGATTTGTCTCCCATTATGTGTGAGCTCCACAGGGAAAAAAACCCCAAAACTGATGACAGTATCATATTAATCTGGTTCCTCATGCACACGCTGTTGTCCCCAGAATCACACCTTCTTGTTCATGATGCTTGTGGTGCAACCAGGGTTGTGTCAGCAACCACGTCTGTGGTTCCTGTCGAACCAGACACCCTGAACTCTGTGTTGCTGTGTCTTTTAGGTCAGAATGAAGGAACAATTTCTGTAGCAGAAGGAGAAATGCTCTATGTAATAGAAGAAGACAAAGGCGATGGGTGGACACGAATCCGAAGGAACGAAGATGAGGAGGGCTATGTCCCTACGTCGTATGTTGAAGTCTATTTGGACAAAAATGCCAAAGGTGCTATGACTTATATTTAATACTACTATTATTACTTTATTTGCTTTCACAGGGATATCCAACCCTGAAACTGCTCTGGGTTACAGATAGAGCCTTTTAAAAGTCTGTACAATGCCACAAAGTGCATTATTCCGTACGTGGACTAATATGGCTTGCTGTAATGCAAAATGTGCTTTTCATTGATCAGAGGAAGGTAGTGTGGTAAACTGTAAAACTGGAGGAGAAAGGCAGTCTTTCCTAGACAGTGCTTGTTCAGCTGCCACTGCCATTGCACGCCGGGCTTGGTGCAGGAAACGCAGAGCCATTTGGGGTAATATAGGCTCTCCTAAGCTATCCAGGTGGCATCTCGGACATACTCACAAGTCAGGTCTTTGTCCCAGACTGGTTCAGTGAAATGTTTAGACTGCTGTTTTGTGTCTCAGTGTGGTAGCTCTTCAAACCTTGATGTGTTCTGTGGACCTCTGTGATTGAAGCCTTGTCATCATGTAGTTAGTGTGTTTGGAAGGGGAAGGAGAGGTCTTGCCAAAACCCATCTGCACAGCGCTCTGTGGTCCTTGATAAAAACATTAAGAAAGATCCTCTATTCTTTCCCACCTTGAAACATTTCAGAAAATGTATTTGCTGTTTCAGATGATCATAACTAATGGTTTAATCTTTTGCTCACACAAGATCAATGAAGACAGAGCTTAGACTCTGTTATCTTCTGTTTTGTTGTTTTAACTCCTCAGAGCTGGGTGTGTTGTGTAAGCAAGGGGGACTCCTGCATAGAATACACACTACTACCATGAACACCTGGGGATGTAACACATGGAGAAATCAAAGGAGTTTAGTCCTGTTTCAAATCAGGAGGTGTTTCAAGTCCATTGTTGAAGAATTTATGTGTTTTTGCAGCCACTTAATCCTTCAGGTTATTGCTGTTCCCTAGACTTCTAGAGTTCTTGGTGTGAAACAAGCTGCCTCATCCAATTTAAAAGAAAACCAAAAAATTCTCATTGGGATTTATGGACAGTAGGAAAAGAGGAGAAAGGCTGTCTCTGCAAACAAACACTATAACTTGGTCAGTTCAGTGTTCTCCAATGTTAAGCAGTGCAGTGCTTTGTCTGCTGCAGATGGAAATCTGGGGTCTTGTTTGGTTCTGCCATAATATGGTATTTTGTGTTGACAAATACAGGCTCAGTTGAGATGCAGAAGAGTGCAAAAACCTCAGCCCCTCTGTCAGTTTTTATTAACCTTTGAGGGGGAATGTGGATTGTACATGGGTTTCTTCTCCTTCACGTTCAGAATAAGGCAGAAAGCACAGAACAGGAGATCACATCTCTCATCCCTGTGTCCTCTCCTATGGAGACTGATGGCTTTGTGTGTGGCAAGAGCTGAAAGCAACATTGTTCTGCTGGAAAATTTGTTGTTCAGCAGCAGAGGCTGCTTGAAACAGCTACATTGATGTGGCATCTGCATCTGTCAAGTAACAAGTGTGGCTCTCCAGCCCTCGGATACGCAGCGTGGTTCACACCAGTGCAACGTTACGGCAGATCACCTCTTTATGGGCAGAGCTGCAGGTTGGATGGGAAGTGAAGCAAAGCAGATCTGTGGGTGGGGTGAGAAACCCTGGCACAGCCCTGCCAACAGTGTTAGTAAATGCTTGTCTTCAGTTTACACTTCTGGAGAGACTGTGGCAGGAGTACTGCAGTACCAGCCAGGAAGTCATGTTAGTGCATAACTGGTATCGTGTAAATCGTAGGATGATGCTGAATGATCATAAAAACACAGCCTATGCTGGCAGTGAAGGCCAAGACAGTTGCAGCCACTTCAGTAGCAATGATGGAGGTTTTTTAGTTTTTCTATTGGATTTGCTGGACTTCAGGAGCAAAATCAAATGTACCTGTAAAAATCTAACGTAAAGGAACTGTAAGATTAACTGCACTTATTTCTTAGTTCTCTAGTTAAAAAGAAAAGCTACAAGAGAACTTCCCAGTAGCAGTGTAAAGATTTGAGGGAATTGCTTCTGCGTTTAAAAGACAAACCTCCTGGCAAGCTTCAAATTTCTCATTTGATTTTTAATACTTTAAAAGTGACTTTATTCAATCCTTGAGTATTTAACATGGAAACTGTGGCTTACCTGGAAATGATGCTGTAAGTGCTAAAGCATTTACAAACTTTCTGTTTTGGGAAGAAGCTGGAGCAGCCAGTACCTCTAAAGGTTCATTGCATGAAGGGTGGGAGCATCCACAGCAGCTCTGAGTCCATGTGGGACTCTCTTAGGCAGCAGAATCAGTGCTGGCTGGGGCGTAGCTGCCTGCCCGGGCTGTGCCTGTGCCGTCAGCCAGAGGCAACGCTGCCCAAGAAACACGGCTGCTAAAGGCTTGATGAAAAGCCACTTGGCAGCTGGTGAGTTTTCCAGTCAGCTGAAGCCTGTCTTGTCAGGGCTCTGCTGCCCAGCCCGAGGTGAACAGGACAGGTAAGTTGTGTGCTGCAGTCACCCTCCTGGTTGAGGTCTTGCCATGAGCCAGGCTCGCTCTGTGTGCTCCTGCTTGTAAAGTTGACTGTGGTACCTCTGGTGAGAGCAAACCCTACCATAAAAAGAACAGTAACATCTCTCTTGTTCTGCCTTTTTTATTTTCCAGATGTGTTCAAATCACTTCAGAAAATCTCTGAGTAGGTTTGCATAGGCCTGTCCACCTTTATGTTCTTCTGGTTTGCTGCTACGGTTGTTGTAAGAGGTCTGTTTCAGAAGGTTTTCTTTAGAAGAGATGAATGTCCTGTCTCCAGCAATGAAAGACTCTGTTAGGTACCGTTCACTCAGCTGATGCCTCTTGAAATTTCAATGTGCATCACTGCCCATGACAGCCCTGACCCAACTGTGAGAATTTAGTTGTCAACAGCATTGTTGTCCTTCCTAGCACAAGCGAGAGCCACACAGTTCGTCCTCTTTGTGATGCAGGAAACTATCATAAAACTATATAAAAAACCCATAGAGAATAAGAATTGGATCCATTGGATGTAAACGTGTTTTGGGGCTTAAACCAACCTCTGACTGCTCTGCTAGGGGATGGGGAAGAGAACACCTCTGAGCACACAGGGTGTAGCTTCCTGCAGGGCTTTTCTGCCCCTGTTGGGTGTCTGGTGCTGCCAAACGGTTGATACAGGAACCAGAACTCGTTGGGCCTTTCTGCTCAAGACTGACCATGCTGTTATTGACTCTGGTACCTCAGAATCTGCTGGGGAATAGAACTCCCTTTCACTGCAGGATGTTCTGAAATAGCGTGAAACACACAAGAACTTGCACGAAATAACCAGATTTATGTAAAGTCTCCACTGCACCCAACACAAATGCCACGTGCGCTTCTCCCAGCAAGAGCAGCTGCTTGGGTGGCACAAGAAATAGGGGCTGGTTTGTGAAGTTCAACTTCTGAAAACAAATTCTGGAGCCACAGGCTGACTGCTCAGCGTTTTGGCTCCTTTGTGCTGTGGGTCTGTTCCTCCTCGCTCCAGTTCTGTTGATAAACCCTTGCAGACAGCTCTGTGATTGTGTCGCAGCTCTGCTGTTTGTTTGCTGTAACCAATATGCAGAGCCTTGACTTTATAAATAAACAAATAGGTGAAAGTTAACCATGCTGATGCACTTTTTATCTAGGATATATCTGATTATTTAATGCTTGCCAAATTATTTAGGAAACAGTAATTATAAACTGGACTGTGGCTTTTTAAAATCCTTTTGTTAAATACTTGCCCTTAGTTTTCCCAGTATATACAAATTGTATATAACATAACTTAAAAACTAAAGTTACTTGAATTTGAATTGTTTTTATCCTTTTATATATGTATAAATATAAATGGTTTTCTAGGCTGTTCTGCTTAACGTAGCTGTTGTTTTAGTAACTTCTTGGTCCCTCTTGTGTCAATAAGCCTTTTTGGTTACTCACTGCTTGCATCTGGTTGGACTGGTGTAGAAACTTCTGGTTTGTGTTAAGGTTTGTGAAATCTGGCCAGTGTGGTTGTTCCGTTTCCATTCTTTTTTAAGGAATCATCATCTGTCAGGAATCTCTTTATAGCTTGATGTACCTTGGTGTCTTCTTCTAATAAACGTTATATTTTCGCATTCCCGTGAGTTTTCTTTTTAATGGCAATTCATTTCAGTGTGACTTTATTGAGAGAGCAAATGGCCTGGAGCTGCTTCCCACATCAAGTACAAATGCAATTCCTTTTCAGGAAAAATTTCATTTTGTCTCCATGAAAAAGCTTTGTGCTGTCATTTGGAGTTTTTTCTTTTATGGAAGTGGGTGCAAAGGAGATTGGAAGGTTTCCCTACCCTCTTGAGTGTGAGGGAAGTTTGGACTCATCCTATATTGCCTTGGATGGAGCAGTCTCTTTGGCCAAATCACACTTCACCCTTGGCCAGAAGTCTGTGGGTGTGTGGGCAGGTGTGGCTTTAGAGGCCAAGGCTGCACTCACTTCTCTGCTTTTTTCTGGGCTTCCCTTAAGGGTGAAAGGTCTTTGCAACCTGTTGTGGAAAACGTAGCTAGAGTCAACTTGGCTGCAGAATTCTTGGTTTAGCTTCCTCCTGTTGTTCTTTGGGATCACTGTGGTCCCTGGAGCCCTCACTGAACACATAACCGCGCTCCTTTGCAGACTGAAAATTAAAAAGCTGTTTTCTCTGTTGAAATGAGAAGGTGCTGGCAGGGTCCTGCTCTCAGAGGATAGCGGTGTCCCAGTGATGCTCATGCCCAGGCTGAGGGTGACTGGTCACTGTTAGTGCTGGCAGTGAATTCCCAGTTTCAGGTGCCTTCCTTTAACCCCTTGTAACCTGGTAGAAGCTTGGATGCTGTATTTCCTTTAACCTCCTACTCTTAAAGGGATCCCGTTTTCCTCAGCCACTTTCTAATCCAGTCTCTTTCTTTTTGTCTTTCTTATGTTTTAGATTCCTAAAGGTGTTTGTGCTGGTGCAAGAACCTCGGGGCGAGCTTGTCACAGAAGGAGAAACAAAATGGTCTGTTTACCCTGCAGGCAGTTAAAACACACCCATGGAAAGCCAGACTCCCACTCTTGTCTGGAGTTCCCACTTGAAAAATTCAGACCTAAATTCCATCCCAGTTCCATCCAGACGCTTGCTCTTTCTCATGGCATGCTACTTGTGGCTCAGATTAACTTACCAGCCCTTCCTGCTCTTCTGCCACCTTGGCACAGCCCCTCTGTGAAACAGAACCAACACCTTCCCCCCGCACTTCCTCCCAAGGCCGGTCAGCGAACCGGCTGCCCTTTGATGCAGAGGGTACCCAGAGGCCCACGCACGTCCTGGTCTGTCTTCTGTCCTCCCTCAGTCCATCTGACCGTACGCACCGGTCCATCAGCATTTCACACGGTGCCTTTAGTGCTAACCCTGCAGGCAGACCTATCGGATCGCTTGGGGAGGGGGGGGGTTGTACACCTGGAGAGCCTCCCCTGGGAACAGTGCTACAGCAGCTGGACTGGGCTCTCAATCTGTGGAGATGAAATCTGATCCACGTGCATTATTCAATATTCTGCTTTCCCCAAAAGGTCGCTAATACTTGTCAGCCTTTATTTTTCTTTAAATCTAGGCTGATGCTCACACCAAGTATTAAATCCCCATGACCTTGCTGTTTCCCGAAAGCCTTCGAGCTCACGTATGTACGCTTGTTTTTCCTGCTTGTTCTCCCTACCCCCTCCTCTTTCCCCCCTGCTCTCCCCCTCCTCTGTCTCACACACTCACACAGACACACACAGACACTGGCATTTTGGTTTGAAGCCCCATTTTGCTCGCCACAAAGGCCTCCGTTTTGCTCTCGTTTCAGTCTGCATGCTCGCCCTGTTGCCTTGCCTGCGCCCACCTTCCTGAGGGTCACGTTATTTTGTGGCTCCTTGTTGTTAAACTCTTTGCAGTTTTCTTTTTGTTGGTTTGTTTTTCAGCCTTTCAGACCTGCCTTCTCCTTTTGCATGACCTCGTGTGCGTTCTCATCAGTTTATGTCTGAGTAACAGATTTTTTTTAGAAAAATAAAAGAGAAAAGAAAAAAAAAAACCCAGAAACCACACTCTGTTTCGTTCTCCCACCTTGTCGTGGAGTGGACCTCGAACCAGAAGCCAGACAGGAATTGTGACTTATTCCTCAGGCATCCTGTTCTCCCATGGTTTTATTTGAAGCAGAAGTAGCATGATAAGTGATGCTGCACTTTGCAATGTCGTGCAGTGGAGAGAGAGCTGTAATGTCTCCAAGTATCGCATGATCTGGACCTCAGCTGCCTCAGAAAGGGTCAATTGCTTTCTAAACATCTCTATTCTGTTGATTTCCCTGAATTGTTACCACTGCTGGGATTTTACAGTCACCTTGTACACATTTGAGCCCTGTTTACTACGTAATCGCTCCTGAGGGCTTAATTTATTCCTAGATCGACACTTCCTTTAGGGATCACTGCTCGCCTTTAGGGAACTTCAGCATCTTTTGTAAATGTCCCCAGACTTTGAGAAAAATCTATTTTCTATGGATGCCTCTCTCCAGGCAGTGACTCTAAAATGAAACCTCTCAGGTTTAGTTTCTGACAAGTGTGTGTTATTTTGCTGCCTGTTGCTGCTGGGCAGGGCCAGCACATCAAAAGGTGTCCAAGAATTGAGCACTCTCCATGCTGGGGGTTGCCAGGGTCGTCCCTGCTCAGGATGAAGTTGGTTTTTGAGCTGGGTTACATGTTGTGTTCGTAACTCTGTCCCTTTCTCTCCATTTGAGATAGCAACTTTTATTTTTACTAGCACGAAGCCCCAGTCCTACAGGCGGTGCTGTAGCTGCTGTACTATGGTGCTCAAATATCTGCACGTGTCAACCAGCAAAAGGCTGGGTTTTAACCTAAATCCAGTAGCTCAGGAGCCTGCCTTGAGCTGCAGGTGATACCAACGCTGAGGCTGTTCAAGGGACATCATCCAGTGAATTAAACCCTCCTCATCACTGCTGCTGCTGTGGTCACTTAACCTTTAGATTCCTGAGCAGAATGTGATCCACACGGTTGGCTCTTCCTGGTGCAAAGGCTTTGCTGCCGTGCACGGCCAACATCCATGTGTCGGGGATCTCAATGGTTAAGCAGGTAACAGGTCTAGAAAAGTATCTTTAATATATTTTTAGCTGCAGTATTTTTACTCTCGTGTCCAATGCACTGTTGAATCAGCAGCTGGAAGAATTCATATTCACCTATCGTTGTGCCATCTATGTAAAAATTAGATAAAGTTTGCTTTTCTATATTTAATCTAGGTGGACAGTATATTATTGTCAGCCTCTGTGGAACATTTGAACTATTGCAATGTCCGTGTTGCTAAATAGCGCTTTAGAAGGAGCATTAGCTTTAGCTGACTGATTGTCTTCAAATGTTTTCTTAAACAACCACGTCTGGAGTTTTTATAAACTTGGCAACTCGTTCCCGAAAGCCAGGATCTGAAATCTTACAGCAAGGAAAAACCAGTGACAGTCGTGTCCTGCAGCCTGCACATCCGTGTTCTGCTGCCTTCATTCGGGTAACGAATGAGTCATTTTTGTAGAATCTACCTTTTGCAAAATCTGCAGGATTAAAAATGCAACTGGTTTATAAAAACTCTGCTTGGATTTACTAATCTCGCCCAGAAGCGTGGACTCTCATCCTAGGAAATCTCATGATCCCCAGCCAAAGTCTCTAATGCCCTTTCTTAACACCTGTAAATAGAGAAAAACATATTTACTGATACCGAAAGGTGTGTTTAATGCTGAGTATTTTTCAGAAGTTCATTTAGTTTGATGCATATTGTTCTTTGGTTTTTTGTTTTCTTGCCTAAAGTGTCAAAAGAAGCCAAATTCTATTTTAACATGATGATGTCGAGCACTTTTTTTATTTGTATATGTGTGTGTATGTGTGTTTGAGCACTGATCTCTAGAGTTTGGTGGCATCTCAGTGTTGTGACTTCATTGCCAATGTAAAAGGTTCTGGTGTTGCCCATTCATTTCTGGAGACAGAATTCAACCAAATAAAGTGCTTCCATTTGAAAGCGAATATTGACCTTGTAACAATGAAAGGAAAGTCATCCACATATTTAAATAAACATCTAATTCCAGAAATATGGTTTCACTGGGCCCTTTTGATCATCCAGGGAAGAATAAACATGGTTTTGTTGTTTCTCTTTCCCAATAAAGCCAGCTCTGCCTCTCTGCTGGGGTTCTCTGACTCATTGAAGGGTTGGATCCATGGCTCCCCAGCAGGCTTTCTGCTCTATCACAGAATTTCCAGTGGGGAACAGAAATTTAATTGGGATTTAGTCAGCCAGTTATGCATTTTGCAGTCGTACAGCTTGTAGCAGCAGTACCTGACTGATTGATAAATTCATTTGAAGCAGCTCTAGAGAGGTTTTTTGCAAAGGTCAGATTGCTACTCTTTTTAATGATTTCAGTTGTTCCTTGCCAGCACTGATTACCATCCCTGTCAGCTCAGGACCAACCAGCACTGTGTGTGGAACAGGCTGCCAGTCTTTGTGTTTTGGGAAACAGCGACAGGAGGGGGTGTCTGTCTGGCACTAACTCTGATTTATTTAGCACCGTTAGCATTGCTAACTTTAAACAGGAACAGCACGACCAAAGCAGGGAGTGAGGGCTGGGAGCTGGAGCCAAGCTGAGCAGTGCTGAGGAAGAAAATAAAATGAGCTTTATATACGCTGTGCCACTGAGTGTGTCCGAGCATGCAGATGCTGCTGCAGGGGGCTCTGGAGCCAGGCTGGGGCTGCGGCAGCTGCAGCTGTGCGGGCCCTGCAGCGCCCGAGCGAGAGCCCTTCCCACGGGCCGGGACACATCACAGACACCGCGGTGCAGAGCAGCTCCACCTCATCCCACTGCTCCGTCTGGGCAGGAGGAGTCCAGGGACTGCACCCCCCAGTACTCCCAGGAGGCTGGGAGGAGGGAGCAGATAAATAGCGCAGTTAACGCCATCAGGCCAAGGCATGAACAGTTCTTTCATCTCCCCTTTCTTGCAATCAGCAAAGGACCTGATAAAATAAGGGGATAATGAAGTGATTTGCAAACACAGCTGATAAGAGCTGAGCCATAGAATTCAGCTTACAGTGGAGATGGGTCAGAAACTGCTGGGAGTCAGAGAGCAGAGCTGCAGTCAGCCTTCCAATGAAAGCCAGACCCAGCATGAAGCTTTCAGTGCTCTAACGGGCAGAGGATAACAAAAAGTACAACTGTTGCTTTTCCCAGAGCTGTCTGTCTGGACACTGAATAATCCCCTCCCAGGGGAAGGCATTCGTTAAGGTCTCCTTGAACGCTGGGAGCTGGTCTGTGGTTGCTGAGGTGATGGTTTGTTTGTGAGGTGCAGGTTTTGACGGTTGACTCCAGGTTGCTAAAGAAGCAGCAGCAGGCTCTCCTTAAGCCAACCTTCAGGGGTTTCAGGCTGCAGCTAACGCACGGTTCTTGGCCTCACATCACCTGCCCGCTTTCGCAACTACCCATTCCCTAAGTCACTGTGGCAGAACACGGGAACAGCCTGGCAGGAGCACAGCCTTTCCCACTGCTCACACGCGTTACCAGGAGGTGGATTTTAGCAGTACTGACAGCTTCAGCCAGCACCAGACGGACAGAAAGAGCCCAGGCTCTGTCCTAGAAACCCAGATCAGCTCAGTGATGCTTCACCTGCTTCCATTGCAAGCTGCTTCCATAGCAGTGACAGCCAGGGATGGCCCATGCTCGCAGCCAGCATGAGACCAACTCAGCCTGGAAAACCAAAGGGGAAGGCAGTGTGAGCAGAGCCTTCACAGAGCCACTGCCCTCTGGATGAGCACAGCGTAACTCCAGGGCTCTGGGCTGCCCCAGCTCACTGCTGCACACAAGGATCTGTCACTGCAGGGCCTCTTAACCGCGGGGTATTTGGATTTTTTTAAATCATTCATGTTCTTCTCTTTCATATTTCTTTCTTCATTAACACCATCAGCTCCCTGGAAGGTGTCAGACGCCCTGGCTGCACACGGCTCGTTGAATGCACAGGTATTTATTGTAACACGGTTTCAGCACAAGGCGTAACACGTAAGCACAGGAGTGTTCTCACAGTCTGTACAGCATCCTCTGCACGGCCCAGACACACGGACATGCAGCCCTACAGGCTCTGCAGCAGATCCGAAGGAGGCTGCACTGACTAACAAAGACAGCTTAAAACAATGAGAAATCCCAACAGTGGCTCATTCTCTGACTTCCCCTGGGGCCCATCTGGGTCTGTACAAGCATCCAATAAACAGGATCATAAAATAAACATGCGGAACCATTTACAGACAGTTTTTGAAAGAAGTTGCTGTTTGCAGCAAACATTTGGTCTAAAAAAAGAAAAACTGAAGGCCACATTTTTCTTTCCAAGTTCTCCTGTCCTACTCCCTTCTCCACTTCCTAGCTGTGAAGTCAAAGAGCAGCCTTTCCCTCCCCTCTCCCTCCTTCTCTTTTACATGAGGAGCTCAGGAGGTCCCAGTCCCACACAGAGCCTGGGGCCACCAAGGCCAGACCTGATGCTGTGGAATCAGTCAAGTTCCAGCACCATGAACACATAACTTAGTTCCTCAGCCCATAAGAGGCTGCTTCTGCCTTGCTCAGCTTCCATTAAATTGCAGTGAAATGCTTGCAAAGTCCCACAAGATTTCATTATTGCCTTTCTGGCTTAGGTGAAAGACAAATGCCATGTGCAAAAGGGCAGGGCATTAAGTAGTGTTTAGCTGTTTTTGTCTTCCTTCCCCTCTCCACAGCCACTCTCGGGTGCTCTGTGGCTGCATTAGTGGCAGTAGCTTGGGGAGCAAGTTATTTCTGTTCATTAAATGAGCCACTGTGTACACAAAACGCCATCTGTGTAGAGAAGCTGGAATGACCTCAGCAAATCAGTGGGGGCTTGTTTGCAGAAAGCAGCTCGTTCCCAAAAAGCTGCTTCACCAGCCTGGGGCTCTTCCCCAGCACTGAATTAGCACCCTGCCCAAAAGTGATCCCTCCAAGCAGGCTCTGTGCCAACAACCAGGCTCTTCCTCATCCTTCACGCGCCCTTTGCTTCTCCTGAAGGATGCAGCGACAAATCCAAGCTTACAGCAGGCTCAGTCTGGGAACAGAGTTGTGAACCAGGAGTCCCAAAGTCTGCCCTGTGTCCTCCAACAACGCCTGCCCATTTCAGCTTAGAGTTTTAAGGTGCTGGGGTCCCAGCCCAGTGACCCAAGCACCTGGAATGCTGCGTCCTATAGGTACAAAGCTGGAGAATAGGGCAGGAAGCCACTGGGAAGGAGGAGTCATCTTCCAGCTTTGTTCTCTGAAAACATGCTGTACGCAGGAAATCAGATACAAGGAGAAAACAATTCTGCAGGACCATGCTGGTGTGGCTTTAGGGTCTGGGGAGAGAGGAACAGCCTCTTCCAGCATTTCTTAGTTGATTGCAAGTGAATTTGCAAGAATGGGATAAAGAACAAAACAAGAAAGTGGTGGCAGCTTTGCCCCACCAGCACAAAACTACCAAGAGCCCTTCTGGCTTTAGACAGCTTCAAATAATGGGTTTCTGTTGCTAGAAACATAAATAACATTTCATTATCTTTATACATTTGAGTTAATTTTAAGTGCCAAAAGCAAAACCTGCAAGGAAGCAGGGACTCAGTTCACTGGGGCCAAGCTGGGAGTGATGGTTCCTTGTAAGCAAACAAAAGGGAGAGGACACAGGTCAAAACGTATCCTAGAGGAGTTTGGCTGCAGTCTCCTACCACAGCTTTATCCAGAGATGAGTTGCAGAGAAGCCACTGTTCTCCCAGTCATGCCCAGCACCACCCCTGTATTCTAAGCCACAGGAAGGGACAGAGGAGGAAACCTGCCTTCCCCAGAAGCGGTGGTGGGAGCTGTGCACAATTCCTGTACCAGCCAAAGGAAGAGGTTTGCCTCCTCAGGACTCCCCAGCCTTCCGTCCCCGCACAGACCGATCTGTGCCGTACCTTCCCTGCCCTGTCCCGCACAGATCACACAGCGCGCGTCTCTGCTTCAATCTTCTGCTCCCCGTGGAGGTTTTCCAGTTCCTGGACCTGGGCCACATTCTGTCTGATGGCAATCTCTGGGCCCCCTCCGTACAGGGTGCTTAAGTAAATCCATGTCTCCTCAGAAATCTGCCCATAATCAGCACCTGAAAGGGGCAACAGCAAGAATCAACCGTGCAGCCATTGGAGGGAAAGGCTGGTGCATCGTTGTGGGGGTTGCTGTCTTTCCAAGTAAGAAGGGATAGGATGACAGGAAATGGCCTCAGTTTGCACCAGTGGAGGTTTGGACTGGATATTATGAAAACATTTCTTCACAGAAAGGGTTGTCAAGGATTGGAACAGGCTGCCCAGGGAAGTGGTGGAATCACCATCCCTGGAGGGACGCGTACGTGGATGTGGTGCTTAGGGAGGTGGATTAGTGGTGCCTTGGCAGCGTTGGGCTTCATGATATTAAAGGTCTTTTCCAACCTAAATGATTCTGTGATTCCATGATCACAACACAGATGTGATCTGTGTCTGTTTGGCAGGAGAGCACAGCACAAGCAATGCTATTTCACAAGCTGGACCACAGCAGATGCTGAGTAAAGACAAGTCAGAAGCAACACAAGCTGAAAGCTACAAAGGGGAGTGGTGGAAGGGGACTGGGGAAGGGCAGCAGAGAACTGTCATCCTCTGCATCCTGCCCTGTGACCGCTTCCCTATGGACAGCTCCAGCCAGGGCAGTGCTCTCCTTCACCCTTGGGGAACACCGCAAGACAGCAAGCACAAGCCTCACCTTGCTTAACCTGGACGTGGCCACCTGCTTTTGTGAGGGCGATCTTGCTGTTGTCAATTGGTCCGGGAGGCTCTGTAAGAGGAGAACAATCACCTCAAAAATCATTCTGCTTCCCATGCTGCCACCAGATTCAGTTTATTTCCTGAGCTGGTGCTCCTGTTATTTCTGCCCTGCCCTTGGGGACCTGTGGGCAGTCCAAGTGGTGGGATCTGAACTCCGTTCAGCCTCAACTCATTCCCATCAGGTGCAGTGCTCACTGAGGGGCACCTGGCAAATCCACTTGTTTCCATCCCAGGTCTCACCCCTGACAGATGCTGGAGGTCTCTGGCTTCTTACCATTATCCTTCCCCTTGACAAAGGCTTCCCACTCACGGAACCACTGCATGCTGATACAGTAGATGACACTTGGAGACTCCTCTGCCTGGAAAGCCTTGTTTAGCTGGGAGAGCAGAGTGGAACAGAAACATGCAAGAAGGATTTAGTCACTCCTGAGATCTGGAGGAACCCCTCCCAATAATAGCAAGGCAGCCTTGCCATTCTTCTGAAGAACCCCTTGTAATCCCACCACCTTCCTCACAGCCAGTTCCTGCTCACTACACCAGGCTAGAGACTGGGATGGTATCAGGCTCCGTGTCTGCATGCAGCCACACACAGCATTACTGTGTTCCAGCTGCCCTCCCTGTGCTGTCAGCACTGGGGAACCCCAAGGTCAATCTTCTGGCCATGGTGTAGCTCACATTCTGGGAAACAGGGGCAAGTTTTCCACTAACTGCCTGTGACAGGTCTCTATTTCCCACCTCTGCCCTTTGCTGTTGCTTCCCATACAAACCTTGATGAAGGTGTCGATTTCAATTCTCCTGCGTTTGGCCAGCGCTTCAATCTCCACTTGGCAAATGGAGCACACGTACAGATGGTTCACAGCGGGGCCACCCCCGAACCTGGCACAGGAAGAGAGGGAGGGGAATGGAGAATTGCAGGGGAATGGAAGTGCTTCCCAGCCCTGAATCCTACAGATGGATTTTTATACTACTACAGACACTGGTGAGGGAGATGCAGCTGCAGCCGTTCTCTGAATGGAGAGCTCTGCCTCTACTCAACCCAGTGAAGATCACAGTGCATGGATACAGCTCAATTTGGTTTAGATTATGAGGGTCTATCAGATACAAGTCTTTCCCAGTTCACACCAGGTACTGCACACCTCTAAGGTGCCCTGGGAAGGGATTATGTCTTGGTCAGTGCCCAAGGTGTGAAACAAAACCCAAAACTCACTGGCAGGAAGAACAAAGTGCCCATATTCACCTGTTGTAGAGATATTCCCACACGTTCTGGGGCAGAATCACAACCAGGTCATCGATGTAGTGGTACTTATTAGGAGGGATTCCTGCAGAGGAAAGGCAGGAGAAAGAGTTAACCAGGGAACTCCTAACTACTGGGAAAAGACACAAATAAAAATGGTAGATCTTCCTTGCTGAAAATTCCCCAATTCCAGAATCTGCTTCCTCTGTTAATGAAAGACAGTCAAGAGTTCATTAATTGTAGAGGTTTCTCAATTCATGGCCTCAATTTCTAATCAAATGCTTCATTTTCAGTTGATGATCTACAAACACAAGGGCTCCCCAGCACGACAGGTGAAGAACTGGAACAGTAAAACGTGGCAATGTGCTCTGTTCAGCAGCACGTGCTCCACTCTCCAAACACTGAAGGCCAGCCTTGCTCATGCGGTTACACAGATAAATGCTGCCTTATCTGCTTTCTACAGGTTTATTTTTAAAAACAGAGAACTGAAAACTGTAGTTTCCCAGCACTACACATCCCTCTGGGCCTCTGATCAGCAGGACAATGGGGTAATTGTCTCATCTCTCCCTAAGCAGGCTGGAGTTTCTGCCAAAGACGTGGATCCTATTGCATAAGGATGACAGCTTTTTTTTGCTGAAGCATAAAGGTAGAGCTGGGAGTTGCTCTTCCTGGGTCCAGCAGCACTGCCTTACCTCCATGAGAGCACAGAAAGGTGTGATTGGTGATGGGACCAGGCTCAGCAAAGGTGTTGAATTTATTGAGCCACTCTCGAGAGATGTAGAACTGCAATAAACTGTGCTCCTTCATGCTGGCAAGGGACACTACTTTCTGACGCTCTCGCACAGCCTCTTCACTGCTTTTCCTTAAGTAGGGAAAGAAAGAGAAAATTAGCAAGGTAGTTTTCCAAACACATTTCTGGGTATTCTGCAAGGAGCAAGGGGCTGCTGTATCCAGGGTGCTGCTCACCTGTAGAACAAGACATAGGCTTCTGCGTTCTGCACCACGGTCTCGTGGACTTCGGTGACATATTGGTCATCAAACTCGTACCACTGCCCGTTGATCACGTTCTGGCAGTAGGCTATGTAATGCCCACCTGCAACAGAGAACACGACACTGCAGGGATTTGGAGTGCAGACAGACGTCAGGCCTGGGATAACAGCAGCAGCACAAACAGGATTAGCTGTGGCAGAGAACAGAGAGAGACAAAAAAAGAAAAAGAAGGCACAATTCCTGTTCAGACAAGCTTTGCAAGAGCAGGGAGCCTGCGATGTCACCCTGATTTGCCTTCCTTGGAAAGGACTGCTCAGTGACACAGACCATCAGGAAAGGCTTTGAGCCTGCTTAGTGGTGAGGCTGAAATAGCTGCAGGGCATCTGTCAGGAACTGCTTGGTTCAACGGGCAGAGGCTGGGCAAGGCGGGGATGCAGGGGGCGCTTCAGCCCAGAAGAGGTGCTGGCCAGTCCCAAACACACTTCTGCTTTGCTCATGCCCTTCTTGTTCCTGTTCACCTCTGCCTGTGCTTGCAGAAGGAGGACTTACTGCCTGCTGTGCCGTGGTGACAGATGACTGACAGGAGGTCGTAGGTGGAGATCTGGGAGACACATTCCTTGGCTAGGAAAGGTCGCAGATCCAGCCCTTCCAAGGGGAAGGAGACGTGGCTGTTGATCTTGAAGGAATACATCACCTCGTGCCGGAACCGTTTCAAGTGGATGCAAAGAATCTAAAACCAAAGACAAAGAACACAAAGCAGAGATTTGCTGTGGGTATTCTGATCCAACAACACATCTCTGCGCGCCTGTTCTTTGCAGGAGTTCTTTGCCTGTTAGCCATGAATTCTGCTGGCTCATCAGCTTGGGACGGGGAATTCTCTTCTGCTCTAGATACAGTACTTTGCCACCAATACAAACTGCTATTTCAGTTCTGCCTCTGGCCTTCTTACCTCCTCAGTGGCTGCTGAAAGAAATCTAGGAAACAAGGTGGCTTTACTTACCTCTGGGAGCCGGAGGACTTTGCAGTACTTTACTCCATTCCGCAGTCTGAGGAAGAAAAAGAAACCAGCTGTGAGAAATCTCTAAAGCAAAGGGATGCCACAAGGCAAGGCTCCGTCTGCATCTTGCTTATTTTGAAATCCAAGACAAATCCTGAATTCCAGTAGCAACAAATTCAAGCTCTTTGCAGCATCCTTCCCAAATGAAGCATGGCTTGAGCAATTTGTCATGCCTCCTCTTTCTAATACAGTAGCTCCATCACTGCCAAGCCACATCCCTGTTCATATCCTTTGTCCTTTCTTTCTGGCCTCCACAGCCAGCACTTCTCCTATCTGCAATCAAAGACCTCTCAAAGCCAGAACTGTAATTTAACCAAGGCAGATTCCACATGCTGCTCGGCAGAAGAAATGCCTGGGCAGAGGGTGTGGCAAGAAGTCTGACAGCAGCTCAGAGAAATGAAGCTCTAGAAATACAACACAATACAGATACTGCAAACTTACTTTTTACACCGTTCACAACTGTACATGTTGTCCCCTGTAGACAAAGAGAAGAAAGTCATTATTCAGTCAGTCAGGGCTTGGAACACTGATAGGGCTGCATGCCCTGGTTTCAGCTGGGACAGAGTTGATTTCCTCCCCAGTGGCAAATTGTTTAAGTCCTCTACAGCTTATGGAGTGGATGGAGAAAGCGAAGAAACTAAGGTGGCTAAAGAGCCACAGCACTCACAACCATCCAACCGCCACGTCGGCTCCTCACTACAGACACACTCACCCAGATTCAGAATGAATAAGCAGCACCCTGAGCAGGTGGGAAAACTCACTCCTGCTCAGATATCCTGAACAGCCAACTTTGGTACTGGCTGTCGCTAATACTGAGCCAGGATTTCCAGGAGATTTAATCAGCTTCCAAAATGCATGTGAAACACTCCTTATTTTGGGCTGTCAGACCCCACTGAGAACACTCACCCTTCAACTCATCTGCTGCAAAGAAGGCAGCAAGGCAATCCTCCAGTGTCACAACAGGACCCCAAAACCAGCTAGGGATACAGGACACCACAAATCTGCAGAAGAGAGAGGATGAAGAGAAAGAGTTACACACAAAACAGTTGAATGCATCCAAAACCCCAACTGGATGATGGGTTTCCTTCTAGCTGTAGGTCCTAAGCTTGTCACACATCCCAGAGGAGCAGGGAAAGCATGATTTCTCTCAGCTGATGTTCCCCTTATGACTGCTCAAACTGCAAATGATTTGGAAAACTACAGTAGGAATTAATTTGCTCTGGAGACTCAGCTAAAGGCAGAAGTGAGAGACTATCAGCTGGACAAGAGATCTCAAGGTGTGTGACAAAACAGGAACAGCAGCAACTGGGTTACATGAAAAGGCTCCAAGACCTGTGATGTACCATCGTCCAAGGAATGCTGACAGTTAACACTCTGCTTGCTATGGGATAGCTGTGCACTGCAGGGCAAGCCCCAGAAAAGAGAGGCCCTGCACCGGGAACGCACCTCCGGATATACTCCATGATGAAAGCAATCCAGCCTTGGGAGGCATAGTTGTCCCCACACGCCCCTGTCTTAGCTGGCACGTTTTGGTAGATGGCAGAGTGCAGTTTGGCCAAGTCCTCCTTCCCTGGGATTGGGAGTGACAGGTCCTGGAATGTCTCAACTGTTGTCGAAACCTGGAAATATCCAAGAGGAAGAGGTCTGAGTTTCCTGTGAGTGTAACAGAGCTAGGACCTGACCTTCATCACCTTTTAGCACTGTTTGGATTTTGTCTAGCTGGCAGTAACAGCAACTCTGGCTAATTATGCTGCAGTGCTGTCAGCAGGATGACTTTTGTCATGGTTTTGTAGCACTGGAATCAGTTTTCTAATGTAAATGTGATATTGCTAGGCCACCTCAGTAACACAGATACACAGATTTCCCTATAGAGAAGTACTACTTCTTGGCATGGCAGGTTTCTCTCACCTCCCCCTGTTGTCACACATCCACCTATTGTTGCCTACGGCATCCCAGTGTTTGGGAACAGGAGCACCATTTCCTAAGAAAAGATCTGCCAGCTGGAAGACTGTGCTCCTCTACTGACTGCCACGAGACAACTCACTCTGTCACAGGTGAGACACTGCACCAGGCTGAGGATGGAACCATCAAAGATATCAGAAATCACACTGCGATAACGAAGTTCCTTCTTCTTTTTCCCAGAAGCCTGCATCTGGGCTGAAAGACAGACAAGAAACCCCATCATGTAGCATCTCCTTCCCAGTCTCCTGTCTCAGTAGCACCATGCAGCCACACAAGAACACAGGGCAAGTGCTGTCCTGTGTCTTCAGGTGCCACCTGCATGGCAGTGAGCCCATTGTAAACTGACACGAAGAACACTGCTGCTTCGCATGGCATGAGAAAGGGGAGGTAACAAACTGAACCAACAGTAATGTGCCAGCTCTCAGCAGGCAGAAAGTGTCTTACTGGAATTCCTGTTTCCATCCTCTTATTTTAGAAGCCTGGCCCTACCAGAGAGCCCCTGCTCTTCTGAGGTCTTGCAACATTTTGCTCTAAGCTTTACACTTTAACCTGCCTGGTTACTTTATCCTTTTTCCCCCTCTCCAAAATTAACCACATGTTCCCTGGGTATCTTGCACTGGAAAGGACTCTTCACAGCAGGGACTGGCCAAACACAGTTTTGTTTAGTAACAAACCCTCATCCCCACGCACACGTGCATGGAGACAGAGTGCTCTTTATCCAGCCAGAACATCTGTGGCCATGCTGACCTCAGCCTAAGGACTGGGACACAGTTGAAGAAAGAATGCCATCATTGCACAGCTGTAGGGACAGTGGCATAAGCACGTGGCATTGTGTTTGCAGACCATGCAATGCTGAGGGATTGTGATTTGCAATTTGCTTGGGATGAGGAGACCAATTTGATAACAAGAGAAGCCAGGCTCCACTCCGAAGCCTAACAATGCTCCCAGCACTGGACTGACACCTGCAGCCTGAATTCTGTTATTGTGAGCCTGAGATGTCCAAGAGGCAGGAAGCTTGCTCTCAGTAACATCATCTCACAGTTCTTTGGCCCACGTGCTATGGAAGTCAGGTCTGGCAGACAAATGTTTACACAGCTCCACACTCCCCTAAAGGGACAGAGCTTGAGCCTGGGACTTCATACCCATTTTATTAATAACCAACACAGCACGCAGAAAATCAGACATGAAAATCATTTCAGGCTCCAGTGTAAGAGTGTACTAGAACATCTGTTGTACCCAGGCCTTGACTTTGCCTGCAGGGAAAGTACAGTATTTGCCTAGAAAGTACTAATCTTTGCCTAGTCCTATTTTAGAAAGCACTGATGTCCAGGGGAATCAGCGCTTCTTACAACTTTTAATCAAGAGCCATGATGGATTCCTACTCTCTTCTGTAAATAAATGCCATCTCCTCCACACACCCCACCCCCTTCCCTCCCAGCATACACTCTTGGCATTACCTTTCTTGAGCACATAGGAAGGTCCAAGCCTGGCAGGACTGGAGCGAGGAGGACTGCTAGACAGCTTGGAGTGCATTTCGTGATGGACTGGACTGCAGGGACGTGAGGAGCAGCGCACGTAGGCATCGTTGTCAGGTTCTGTTTGGGAAAATGGGGAGAGAGAAGGGCACTGGTGAAAACTCCAGCTATTAAAGGCAACCCTATCGCACCCAGTGTCAGCTCAGCTCTGTGGTCTTGCACAGAATCCTTCCCAATATGGACAGTTGGGTGTCTAAACTGTCCTGCTTGCAGAGGCTGGCAGATACCGCTCCCTCGGTGCATGGATAAGAGCGCACACAGAGCTATAATGAACAGCTAATAATTACACTTAAAAACAAACCACACCATTTTTTCACACTTATGACTAATGAGGTTTTACAGCTTGCTCCTGTATCCCTAATCCACATTAACAGCACTGCTGTCTTCAGTGCCAGCTGGCAGAGTAAGACTCTTACATAAAGAAGTGTTGAAAGATCGGATATGTTCAGTTTGAGGTGACTCCACTCCTACGTCTTAACTGCTGCTCTTTTCTTTCCCCTAAGACACAGAAATACACAAACTGTGATCTCCCTTTTCTATCCACAAAGCCCTCAGCCCAACATTAACAAATACCTTCTTCCATGCCTTTTCTACAGCTGGTATTTCCCCAGGCCAGCCTACCAGATAATCAATGTACACATATAAATCCTTTTTATTAAATTAGGAAAATATATAAATCCAGAGTTTATAGGTTAGGTGGAGGAGCCATCCCAGCCTTCAGGACGCAGTCTTTCCTCAGCTCCACAGCACTTTAGCCTGGCTAAGCACCTCTCTGGCTCACATATTACGCTTCTGTACAGAAGCAATTGTGCAGAAGGCAGAACTACTGCCAGGGACACTGAGGAAACCTTGGATGCAGAACCTTTTGAAACCATAAAAGGAACAGTCACATTATGTGACTACAACACCGTGCCTGCGTAAGATGATAACGTCTCCTCAGAAATAACACAACTGGAAGAGGTTTATACCTGGTGTCCTGCATGGGCTGGCAGGGCGGGGAGCTGGCAGCATCTCAGGTGAGGCTCTGCCATCGACTGGCATCATAGTAGTATCGACATCTGCATCCTCATCCACCTGCTCCGAGTTGCTGCGCCGATGGCCACAGGAGAACTTCCTGTCCTTCATCCTCTCCTTCTCAGAAATCCCCCTCCCTGCTTCATCCTGGATCAGCAACTCTGTCTCGGCCAGGGAGCTGCTGCCCAGGCTCCCTGTCGTCCGGCTTTGGCCATCTCCTTCCCCTCTGTCACTGCTTGAGTCACAGGAGAGGAACTCGTCCTCCGAAGGACTTCGGTCTCCCTCTCGCTTGTCGTCCTGGTCACTGATCTCCAAATCCCTCGTCTCTGTAACAATTGGTTCCTTCAGTTCTTCATGAAGCTGATCCATCAGGCACCGCAAGAACTCCTGAGTGTCCTGAAAACAGGAGTAATTCCACATTAGTATCCCCCCAGAAATGAGGCAAATGAGAGGGGCAGAGGAGATGGCTCCACTCACAGCCTCTTTCAATGCTGCCCACAAACTCCAGCTACCTCTGCAACACTAAGAGACCTGCCTAGAGCAGAGAGAGTGCTGTGGCGAGGTACTACGAGGCCTGTCTGCTACATAAATGTTTTTAACTCTAAATGATAAAAAGGCCCTATTTTTATCTGAACATTTTCAGCTGAAAAGCCAGAGAGCAGCCACAGCATGCAAGCCAGGAGCCCATTTATCAGGGGTTTAACCACTGATAACAGGCAAGAGACAACGAGAAGCCTAATGGAGACAGCGGGCACAGAGAACAGACTCCCACTAAACAGATTTCACCCACACTGACTTCTGCTCATGGCAATCTCTCTTAGAGAGGGCAGATTAAAATCCTTAATAAATAGGGGACGGAACCAGAAACCAAAGACTATACAGTCAAGGTGCAAGCTCCTTCATTCATAATACATAGTAAATGAGCTGATACATTGGCTTCAAAGGGCCTGCTAGAAAGCGACGTGATTATTTGACAACTGAAGGAAATTAATTATGATGTTTCTGTTATTTTATGGAAATCTGGCTTCTAGCTTGCCCTGTCTTCCTTTCAACTTTATCTCTTTACAGTTGAGAGTTTTCCAATCCAAGGTACTTCACATCAAAGATAAATATGGAAGATCTTTCACTAATCATTATTTTTATCCTCTGTTCTGTTTTCCTGCCAGCATCACAGTTTAGATGTACTGTCACTTCTCTTGTAAATTTTATTATCATAGCTTGAAGTTTACATTTCATTCTAAAGAATAAACACAAGAGATAGGCTGGTAAAAACTTCTAAGGAAAAGAAAGGGTGCTATCTTTAAATAAGATCTAGTTTGTTGTAATTCCCTAGAAAAAGAATATAGAACATTCATATCTTTAACTTTTCAGTACAGATTTATCCAGGTTTCTCAGCTCTGATGTGAATAAATAATACCTAACTCATTAACAATAGATTTCAACCCCCTTTGTAACAGACATGACCATGGTAATTTCAGAGGTGAGAAAGCTGACTGAAGAAAATTCACTGATTTGGTACCAGCAAGCCAGAGGCAGAGCCTGGGAGAGAACCCAGGTCTCCTAAATCCCACCCAAGTGCTCTGTCAGATCACTAACACAAATGGACATGACCCCTGAGCTCAAGCCCTTCCTTCTCAACACAAGCACCACCACTGCAGGAAGGAGAATCCCACCGTCTTTGAAGTAATGGCATGGTTTAGTTGAGGCCCCACCTGCTGTGCATAGCCTCGGAACATGGGGTTGACCAGTTTAATTCCATGGGACAGACTGCTTGGAACAACATAACTCGGGCTGGTTAGATATGGAAAAAGAAAAAAAAGAAATCAGTTTGCTTCCGAGGCCTGGAGCCAGTTTGTTTAATAAGCCATAGAGCTGGGTGTGGTAACTAGTTAAAGAGGACAAAAGATAATTATGCACTTGCAAAGCCTGGGCATATATTCTTCTTTTAGCTGGATGACACACAAGTTAAGATACAGAAAACATCTCACAGCCATTTCAGTCTGTCCTTCCAGAGCAACTCTTCCCTAGGGCACATTTATCTTAAAGCTCTGTTCACACTTTGAATTGTCTCAAGTGATTCTTTCCAGAGCAGGGATTTGCAGTTAGTTGCTTGGTTTGATTTTGCAGCATCATCTCTGTCTCAAAATCTGGGTGAGTTGGCCACATAGTAAATGAGGTAAATCAAAACTAATATTCAAATGACATTATAAGGCTTCAAAGTCTGCAGTCTTCTCTTCCAGAAAGACACAGTTCACTTACTCATCTCTTCCTTGTTAACAACCAGCATGAAACAAACATGCAGTGCCATGTAGATTCCTAATTTGATTTTTCCCAATTGATTGCACAGAGCAGACATCTTCAGATTTAAGCAGAACTCCATTATTTCACACTGTCCTTTGGAACTGGTCTGGAATCTGAACCAATACCAAACATTTCCCAAAACACCACCTGCATTCTCCCTTTCGTAAACATCTCTGTATCATTTTTGCCATCAAAACCATCAATCCCTGTGCCAATGAAGAGCAGTGCAATTAAAGGCTGTTCAGTTCAGGCAAAATACTCAGAAATGGCCAAGAGTATTCGCTTACTCCACCATTTTTTCTTCATTGTCAACAGGGAAGCTATATAAAAAAAAAATCTGTTCCTTTTTAAAGTTATATCTTTAAGGATGTATTCTTTTCACTGACAACAACATGCTTATTTTATCATCAGCAGCAGGATATGGGATGTCCTAGATACAAGGGAATCCTTGCATACCCCTCTCCATAGGATATGAACTGACTGCCTTAGACAATGCACTTATCCTTGAAGATCAGATTCCCTCTTTGCTGATGACAGACTTCAGAACTAATGTAAGTGTGCGACCTGTCCTGATTAGATTAGGGAGTGACCACTCACCGTTTCTTGTGCCAAACCTCAGATACCAACTTCTGGTAACTTTTGCACAGGGCTGGTTTCTTATCCGTACGGACCAGTCCACCACATTCCAGAAAGAACTGTGTCAGAGGTGGGCTACAAGAAGAAAAGAGAACAATTCAGTGCATAGAAATTTCTCCTCTGTTTCTGTTTAAGGGTTTATCAAAATGTAAATGCATGTCTTTTCAAAAACTACTTTTAAATCAAGGGAAGAAGCAATCCCAGATGCAGACTTCATTCCTAGCTTTGAATAAATTAAAAAGGCTGATCTAAATCTGTTCCCAGTACAGAGAAAAGACCCTGGAATTAATTCTCAGCGAGATGGCTAGAGAATATTTTAATATATGGGGAGAACAGAGAGATGTGACCTGCCTTCCCATGTTATAAATACATTTCTGTCACAAAAGAAATGACGAAGTTGACTTCCAGCACTCGTCTAAACAGGAGTTTAGCCCCAAGCTGGCTATTCATTCAGCTTCCTACTGTAAAACTTCTGTTGGCCTAAACAAACTCCATGTTTCATATTCCTCTTTTTGCACCTAGCCTGGCTGATATCTCTCTGCATGACTCATGAAGGGCTCAGATCAGAAGCATCACTTTTGATGTTTAGTGAAGTCTCGCAAAGACTCTACTGAAAGGCCCTGCTGCCTACCAGTTAGAGAGAGCCTGAAGTGCTGCATTCATGTAGCAGGAGTTCCCAAGATTTTTCATTCCAGTAAGGCCTAAAGCACAAACAAGAGAGGCATGAAACACTTTCCAGACGTGCTGCATTCTACATTCCTCCCCAAAGGAGAGGGGATTCAGCCCTTCCTAGGCTGTCTCCACACTCTGCTCCTAGGAACCTCTCAGTGCAGGTCCTCACAGACTGCAGAGCTTCTCTCACAGCCCTCTCATTAACTCAATGCAAAATTACCTCTTGGTTTCAAATCATCATCCTCTGATTCAGATTCACCTTCATCAGCCACTGCAATTGGAACAGCTTTCAAAGGGTGAGCAGGCAATGGAGAATCCTAGATTAAAGACAGAGAAATAAGCATCAGTGAGAAGCCTGCTTTAAAGCATGAGTTGTGAGAGATTATCTTACGAATAAATCAAGCCAGTCTTTAAAAAAAAAAGTAGTCTAGAGACTAAGTTGCACTCTCTATACCCTTCTCACTAATGCAAGGAAGGAGTGGAAATAATACCATTACCGCTTCCAGCACATGTGATAAAAGAGCCATCAAGAACATGCAGTAGCGTCAGGAGTACATGTGTTTCTGGTCCAACAGCTAAAACTTCCATGGGCCATGCATTGAAAAGGAAGATGTGACAGCCACAACTTCTCTGGGCAACGCGGGACAGGGCCTCCCCACCCTCACAGGAAAACATTTCTTCTTAAGAGCTCATCTCAATCTCCCCTCTTTCAGTTTAAAACCATTCCCCCTCTTCCTATCCCTGTACTCCCTGATCAAGAGCCCCTCCCCAGCTTTCATGTAGCACCTCTCAGTACTGGAAGGCTGCTCTAAGGCCTCCTTGGAGTCTTGCTGGGAGATCTAGTAAGCCAAGGCCACTGATCCTCTGACTGCAGGCAGTCACTTTCAATGAAAGACTTCTTATCACAACAAAAGCCTGGACAACAGTGGAAACCTCTTGGCTAACCTTGCAACAGGTAAATGAAACCCCCTGCCAAGTGTTTAACCCTGCCACGTTGTGACACCGACCCACCGGTTCAGTGAACTTGACTGGAGGTGACTGCGCGTGCGTCGCCAACCGCTGCTCCAAGAACACCTCCTTTTCACAAGCGTAACACCAGATGCGGAAAGTGGTCAGGTTCACTGTCAGGTTGTGCTTTTTGGCCTACAGAGGAGAAATAATGAATCTCTTTTGACACCTGGCTCAAGTTAAAACACTGGACTACCAGAACAGGGCACTGGAGGATTAGGGAATGGGGAAAATCCAACTCGGTTTTAAGATGGACAACAGAGAAAAGCTCACCTGTGCGTGAAGTGTACTGTGGTCAGAAAAGGACTCCCCACAACCAACATAAGGACACCCGATCTAGTGAGAAAAAGGAGCAAAAGCACAATTGGCACAGGAAATCAGAGCCTTCACAAAACAGTCTGCAACTCCAGTCCCACCAGCAGTGTAACTTCAGAATTGACCTTGCCAGTTTTCTAACCTGCCTTTTATTCAGGGCCCAGAATAAGGAAAAAAATGGGCATTGTTTGATTTAAAAAAGAAAACCTGGAACCATGTTTACATTCACATAAGGGCTCCATTCCAAGGCAATTGCTCCAATGGGCAGCTCGGCTGAGCACTCTCAAAACGCTTGGGCATTCCAGTGTAAAAATAAACCATCCCTGCCCATCCAGACACCCCCTGTCATTCCTTCCCACCTCACTGCCCTGAGCAACACCTTTTGAGGTCTCACACTTGCAGTCCCCTTCCCAGCTGTCAGCAGAGGCAGGACCCAGCAAACAGTCAATGATGAGCATTTATTCCATCTTAGCATAATGTGACTTTGACAGGCTTTAACCTAGGGAGTCTTTTCCTTGGAATCCATCAAAAAATGGTGGATAGTTCCACTATGAACCCCCTCTTTGCTCCCTGCTCCTTTTGTTTAGTACAATACTTTCTTTTTTTTAATAAATAAGATTAAAGAGAAGTCCCACCATATCACACACACAAAAAGCAAACCATTTTTACCTGAAGACAAGCCCAGAGATTTGGTCCCACAGCTCCACAAGACTGGCAAGTTCCCTGCATATTCATAATAAAAGAAGGTTTGTTTGCTTGTTTGGCTTTTAATTAACCTAGTCCATAAAGAGTGGGGAAATTCTCTACAAGACAGGCCTCCCCAACCTGCAGCTCACAGTATTTCACTTCTTAATACCACACTGCCAATTAAACATATGCTTTGCAGCGTTTTAGCTAAGTGAGACGTGTGAGCAGGACAAAATGACAGTGAGAAAGAGATCAGATGGGGCCAACAATGATCTACATTATGGGACACGTGTAGGGTTCCTCAGCACTGGAAGAAGAGTTTCTGCCTCTCTTCTATGGAGACAGGCAGCATTTTCTTCAAAAAGAAAACATGCAACCCCACGCACAATAGCTAAAAGGGAAAGGACTAACAATGAGAACACCCTGTACCTTGGATTTGAGCACCAGATCGTCACTGGTCACCTCTCCTATGGAATCCAGGTGAGGACAGATGTCTCTTGTATCCCCCATTTTCACCAAGGCTCACCAGCAAGGAGGGGTTGTTTTCCTAGGACAAGGACAGTTCCTTTCAGCTACACGTCACATCTGCTCTCAGAAGATTGCAAGAAGACAAATCAGCATGTTTTATATATCAGAGATTATGATATCCATCTTTAACGTTCAGCAATCAAACCGAAAGTAAATCTGGAGTCAGCCCTGTTAGCACAGCTCTGACCCACGGCTGAGTGCCTGCATTGTGGTACTGTAAGTAAGCACGAAAGGTACGGGGGAGGAGAAGGAAACACGTGAATAGAGCTAATAATCTGTACAAAGTGGAATGTGTGTTCCAAGCAGGAAGGTGCTCAGTACACAGACTGACTCGGTGTCAGGACTGGGGCTGGGTTTGCTGTAGCCTCCAAATGAAAAAGCCGTACAGTCACCCACTGATGCTCTCCTCTTAATCTTAAACTCCCAGACTGTCTGGATCAGGTAGCATCTCCAAATGATGCAGAGTCTAATGGCAATAAATAACAATTGCCATTAACTCACACATGATTTACATACGTAACTTAAATGGTCTCGAACACATGAACACCCCAGGAACCCGACTCGACTGATGAGCTACCCTTCCCCCCTAGAAACTGGGTGTTCCAGGCTAGTTCCAAAGACAGGGTGGGAAAACAAATGTGATGATCTGAACCAGCTCCCTCTTGCCAAACACACACACAAAAAGACAGAAATCTAATTAGCTTGTTGGCATGAAACTTAGCTCAGAAGTGAAAGGGTGCTGCAGCCCAAGACACCAGTATTTAGTGTATGGTGTCTTGTGGCTTCACACTACCCATACGGTGCTGATCTGAATCTAACATTAGTCATTATAGCACCTTATGAAACATTAAAAACACGATTACTGTTGTAAACGAAACTGGGCAACAGGGAATTGGACTTAAATGATCCTTAACACTGATAACCAGTCTTCAGTCTCTGAGGAATTTACTGTTTGATTGGTAGATTTAGAACAACATGAGCCGCATCACTCTCGGAGTCTGTTCAAGACATAACCACACTGTTCCATCCAGCTCGTACATCCAAGAACCACAGAGACTTCATAGCTGCATGCTTCTGAGAACAATAAACACTTTCATGGTGGTCCCTGGGCATATAAAAGGCTCAGTAACATGCAGCTATAAAAAAGGAGATTAAAAGAGTTTGTGTTTCTTAAACATAGTTTAAGTAACCTCATTTGTGGCAGTTAAAGAAAAAAAAGAAGACAAGTGATATTAACAACACAGAGCAGGCTCCACAATATTAGTATTGGCTGGAAATGAAGCAGATATGAAAAGTCCACATCATTACAAAAAAGAAATGGAAAAATCTGATGACGTTAACAGCTCCAGCAGCACGGCTGCTGCTCTCTGTTGGTTTCACATTTTGAGGACATTTGAAAGAATTCCCAGTGTTATCCGGTCTGAATCACTGACAGTAAGGAGAAAAGGGGAAAAAAAGATAAACAAATAAGCCGTATCAGCAACACTTATCTTGGGAACCAAAAAGCTTGTCTAGCACCTTGCTTAGCAGAAGACAGACCTCAAGGATAATTCTCTAACAGTGTTTTTCCAGCACTCTTTGGCACTGAATAAATCAAACTGGAGGAGCAAAGAAAAACAGAGGGGGAAGGAATCATATTTGCGTACTAGAAAACACAGCAGTGGTTGTAACCAGAATCTCAATAACTTGTGAAGAAGAGATGTTTAACAAACAACTAAGACATTTCATGCAGCTTCACAGAGAAGCAAACCAGCATCATGTAACATATGTTGATTTAAAAGACAAGTGACAAGGCAGGGGCGTCTTTGACTAACACATAAAACTGGGACACTTCCAGGCTCAGAGTTCTTTCCTCAAAGCCGACCTCTTTTCCCAAATGCATCAGCTGGTTCAGTTAAAAAAAAGGCATCCATGCTACCTACCTATTCTACAACCTAATGAACAAAATATTGTTTCAAAATTAACTCCAGATCCCTTAATCTTCACCAGCTTAAGATAACTGGATACTGTTCTTGGAGCACATTAGGCATAGTCTGGTGGATGTGGGTGGTTTTAGAGCATTCTGTGGGACCACCCCTCCACTCAAAATCAAAACCATGCCTTTCAACATTCCACCACTGGGATGCTGATCTTCCCACCTAGGGCTTCCCTTTTCTAAGAAAACCTCCTTTTCACCTCTCAGCCCTGACTGAATGCATCAGAAAACGTTTGAGTCATAAATGTTGAGAAGTATTTGATCCCTGCTTTCCCATGACTCTGCCCAAAGTGCTTTAGCTGGTGCACGCAGCTCTCAAATGCTGCTCAGGAAACCAGGAATTCACTAAAAGCACTGCCAGAAAACTGAACTGCACTTGTCAAAACGCACTGAGTATGATAGGAAAAGAAGTTACTTTAAAACCAGTCCTTCAGCCTGTCTTTCCCAGGCACCACTGTGGGATAACAGCACGCTGACATGTCAGAACAATTCCACTGTAACTGCAACCTACTTCCAGTCACTTAAACTGCTGCCAAACCCAGTGCCTCTGCCTGCTACAGCTAAACAGTTCTTGGGTTTGGGTTGTTTTGCTTGAAACAACCATGTGGTTTCTACCAAAGCCAGAGCCAGCTGTCAGGAATATCAGACATGAAATTCACCGTCTGTGGAGTAGCTGTTTGTATGAATAAAAGAAATCTTAGCACTGTTCATCCACACAATATCAGGTCTGCTGGCTCATCTTGCGTAACCTCCAGAGATAAAGGAGTCTCTGCAGCTGCTCTTAGCGATATCTGAGACACCAAAGAAAGAAATATTTACTGAACTACCCTGCAGACAAGAACCAGGAACCAGGCACTTCTGGCTCTTACCTGAATGCTTGCACCGCGTCACGTATGGGAAAGTGAGGTGTTTTATGTAGAACAGGCAAAGAAGAGGTTTTAACACTGATTTATTACTGGAGGTCGCGTGCATCTGGAGATTTAGATTTTAAAAAAAAACAAATACCTTTGGGAAGTCCCCCCTCACCTCCCTACGCCACTCCCCAGCACAGTGGCCCCCCAAAACACGAGATGCTACAGCTGCGAGTGGAGTTTGATGTCAACGTCCCTGCGAGCCGCTGGGTTCGGGCAGGACGAGCCTCCCGTCCCGTTCCGAGGGTCGCGGGGGCCGCTGTCGCCCCGAACAAGGCACCGAGTCCTGGGGGCTGCGAGGGGACCTCAGGGGGTCTGGTTTGCATCCCCCTCCCCGCCCTCCGCCGCCGCCGCTGCTGCTGCATCATCCCCGGCCCGGCCCACCAAGGCGGAGACCCCAGCCCCGCTGCCCCCCGCCCGGCCCCGTCTCACCTCAGGATCGTCGGGGCGCCGCCGCCCCCGCTGCACCTAGGGCCTGACACGGGAAGGGCCGCGGCGCCCCCAGCAACGGCGGGGAGGGGCTGGCGGGCACCGCGCAGGCCGGGGGCGGGGAGCGCCGCGCGGGGCGGGGCGGGCAGGGGCCGCTACCGGGGCTGCCCGAGCGGAGGGGCTGCGGGCCGGGGGCCTTCAAGGGAGAGAGGCTTCGGGCCAGGGCTCCCCGACTACAGGGGCCTCAAGACACGTCCCCAGGGCTCCCAAAGCAAAGGGGCCGCGGCCCCCGTGCAGCGGCGCCTCAGGCCAGGTCCCCGGGGTCTCACCGAGGGGAGGCACTTCGGGCCGGGCGCCCAGGAACTTCCCAAGCAAAGACACCACAGGCCGGGTCCCCGAGCAGAGGGACCTCGTGTCCGGACATGCGAAGCCCCTGAGCGCTGAGCCCGGCGCCGCGCGCACCTCACGGGGCCAATAGGGAGGGACAAACCCCGGGGCGCGGCTCAGGCAGGGAGGGGTCCCTGGGAGCTCCCGCCCGGCGAAGGTGCTGGCGGATGGTGGCGCCCCGCGGCTTCGTCGCGGGATGTGACGTCATTGGGCGCAGCGCTGGTTGGCCGTGGATCGTGATGTCACTGATCCGCGACGGGGGTGGTGGTGGTTGTTGTGAGGAGTGAGCTGTGGCAGCCGCGTCGGAGCGCGGCGGCCCCGGCCATGCCGGCCACAAAGTCTTTCCGGCGGCGGAGGGAGGACTCCGAGGAGGAGGAGGACGACGAGCAGCTCGCTGAGGAGGTCAGGTGGGTCGGGAGGCGGCGGAGAGGCCGGAACTGCTGGTGGAAGTGGGCGCTCGCAGATGGGCCGGGCGCTTCTCAGATCCTCGCCTTCCAAACAAGATCTTACTTGTTACTATATTATCTCTAAAACGTATTTTACGATGTGTAGCTTATGGCTGATATTTAAGACATGCGTAGCTAGGAAAAAGCCTGATCTGGTGGGAGATGGGGTTTTGACCTGGATGTTCGTCAAGGTTCCTTCCAACCCAACCCATTCTATGATTCTGTGATTCTATGATTTGAACAGATTAAGAATCTGTGTCAGCCTGTATAGAGAAGGTGGATATTTAAATTTACTGTAAGCTTTCTACTGCACTGATCTATGCTGACAGCTCTTGAGCTGTGTTATATACCCTTAAGTGCTGTTGCTAATTTGGCTGTAAACTGAGAGCTTTGTTAATTCCCCCTTCTCCTGAGAAGTACATGTGATATTTTCTCAGCTGGTGTTCCTTGCTGAAGGAGTGAAAGTGCCTGGCATTAATTCATGTTACTCAGTGACCTCTGTTTTACTGTGAGCAGCGTATTGTTTGGAGATCTTGATGGAGTAAACCCAGTGGTCCTTAGCCCATTCTTCCCATATTGGTTCCTATTAAAGCTTTTCAATGTTTGAATGCTTCTTTTCTTAGTTGAGGGAAGACATTTGAAGGGAAATATCCAGTAGATGCTTTTTGGGGTTTTTTTTTGATTGTTTAAATAAAGTGAAATAGAAAATTCTTATCTAATCTGTACTCAGAAAAGCACACACTGATGCGGAGAAGGTTAGGGCAAAGCCTGTGTAAAAGATCCTGTATTAACTGCAGAAAATCAAATTAAGTTAATTAATAAATAAACAAAGCATCAAGTACTAAGTCAAACGTTTTTTCTTCAGGTTAAAAGTTGAGGAAGCCAAAGAAGTCCAGAGCCTCAGGAAGCGACCCAATGGGGTGAGGTAAGGGGTGCAGCACCAAGATGCAAAGTTGTTTGACAGTGCATTGTAACAGTAAATTTCTGCCATGTGCCTCCTTTCAGTAGAAAATGTTAAATGTCAGTGCCAGCATCACGTTCTTGAGAGTACAGTTTCCACATTAAAGCCTGAGAATGGAAAAGGGGAGGAGTTTCTTACAGGCGCCTGCACAGTGTCAGTTTACAGCGAGCAGTGTCTGTTCTGTATCCCAGCCACGAAGGAAACGATCTAAGATTGGGATTTACCATGAAATGTGTTTTCATCAGATTACTTTTGTTCTGCACACATGGTTTTAATTGGACACTTTCACAATCTTTCATCCTACTTTTCCTCTCCCCTCATTAGTGCTGTTGATTAGCTAATGAGATAGTTGAAATGTGCACTGACAATGAACTTAGTTCCTTATTTTGGTGGCTTGCTGTAAGACACCACAATCTGCCTTAACTTCTCCTCTGCCCAAAACAGTAACAGCTCCTCTGTCCATGTAGAGGGATTAGGAATGTTGACAGTTTAGCATTAATACGGTGTTTGAGAGCAGCTGTTGGATTTAGAGAAGGATAAAGACATGCAGTGTCGTTGGTAATATGGTTCTTTCCACTGAATTTCATGTACTTTCTTTCTGTGCTTGACTAGTGCTGTAGCTCTGCTTGTGGGAGAGAAGTTGCAAGAAGAAGCAACGCTTGTGGTAAGTGCTACGCACCTTCATCACCTCAGTGCTGAGATGTAATGATGTGACAACATCCCTGTGGTCCAGTGGATCACAGCAGGAGCCTGGCTGGGGCTGATGTCACAGCTCAGCACTCCGGTGTTCTCTGTGGTTTCATCCAGATTTCAAAAACTAACATTAAACTAGAGGGAAAATTCAGGGTTTCTCGTTATTTCTTATTTTACAGGATGACCCTTTTAAGATAAAATCTGGGGGAATGGTGGACATGAAGAAGCTGAAGGAAAGAGGCAAGGACAGGTGGGTGCATATGAGCTCTGAAGATCTCTCCCTGTACTGGTATTTCAGTGATCATTAATAGTGAAGTAACCAGATGTTGTGTTGCTTTGAAGAGTTCAATGTAGTGCAATGTGGCCAGTTACTGTTGCCCTAACTCATTAAATTAATTTTTAAAATGTCTTCCAAACTGTAAACATTGTGGTTTCCATTTAGGATTAATGAAGAGGAAGATCTAAACTTGGGAACGTCCTTCTCGGCTGAAACCAACAGGAGGGATGAAGATGCTGACATGTAAGTTGTGCTGCGTTGTGTCTGGGATGTTGAATTCTGGGTCGAGTGTCCTCTCACAATTTATTTCTTTCTGTCTTGGATACTGAGTATTCCCAGAACATCTTCCTGGTTCTCATGGAACCTTTCACTTGTTTTTTTGCCTTCTGGCTGCCAGACTTAAGAAGGGTTTTTCATAGACAAAGATGGGAGGTGCCAACCAGCTAGCTTGGCTTTAAAGACCAGTAGGAGCCTTCCCTGCTGGTTGTGAAAGACCTTGGAGGACTGGATCATTGCTTCTTGCAATTGATGTTAACTGAGTTGTTTTGGAGAGATTATTCATTCCTCTCTCCTAGCTGTGCCCAGCAGTGGTGAGACAGAGTGCAGAAAACAATTAAATACAGCGTGTCCTTTGTGTGCTGCTGTTTAGGATGAAGTACATTGAGACAGAGCTGAAGAAGAGAAAGGGAATCGTGGAGAACGAGGAGCAGAAGGTGAAGCTTAAGAATGCCGAAGACTCTCTGTATGAGCTACCAGAGAACATCCGTGTCTCTTCTGCCAAGAAGACTGAGGAGATGTTGTCCAACCAGATGCTGAGTGGCATTCCTGAAGTAGATCTAGGAATCGAGTATGTGGTTCACAGAGCTGGTGGTGGTGGCCTCAACTACCAGGACGAGCAACTGCTGGCAGAGCCATAGGAGGGTGGGATGATACAGCTCCAGTTTGGCTCTGTGGTGGGATTGAGCCTTGTTCTGGATTAGTGTGGGATCTAGCACAGCATGTTCCACACAGGGATAGGGCTCCAGTGCAGCTCCATCGTATGCTTTCTGGGAGAAGGCTCTTAATTTTTGTGACTCGACTCCAGCAGCTTTCTGGAGGATCAGTTAATGCCCCACACTGAAAGAGGATGCACTAAAGATAAGAGCTTCCCTCTTGACTTTGAAACAAAGTAAAGTTTCCATAGCACCGCCTCCTCTTTCAAAAAACACATCCGGTAGCACAGCAGTGCTATCACTGTTCCCAAAACCCATCCACTTAGCACTTCAAGGTCTATTGCCCTTCCTAAATATGAGTTGTTTTTTTAATTTGTTTTTCTTCTAGTGCAAAAATCAAAAATATCATCTCAACTGAAGAGGCCAAGGCCAAGCTGCTGGCAGAGCAGCAGAACAAAAAGAAGGACAGCGAAACATCCTTTGTTCCCACAAACATGGCTGTTAACTATGTCCAGCACAACAGATGTAAGTCTTGCATAGCTCTCCTGACCCAGGTGTGACCCTCTCCTCTGCTGAAGAAAAGCAGTCAGCTGGGACAGAGTCTGATGCAGGAGAAATTAGTTCATGTATCGGCACAAGCAGCTGCCTGATTCATTTTTCTGGGATAGTCCTGTAGACCCCATTTGGCTTGGTCTTTTTCTTCCATCAGCGAGGGGACGGACGTATTACTTATGGCTTAACTTTCTGCTCTTCAACTCCCAACTGACGCTGCTTCATAAATTCCAAGACTTTTTCAGCGTGTGCTGGAAATGTCTGCCTCGTCTGTGATTATAAATGATGGTTTATAATTGAAAGAATCCATTTTGTAGGCTGCCAAAGCCGACAGGTGGTCAAGCAGACGTAGACCTTACAAGACAGGAGACGGGAATTAATTTCCTGGAGAGCCTCTCATACCACAGCCATCTGGAGGAAAAGCAGCCTTCTGCTCTGTTGAACCACCAGGGGTGGTTTGGAGTCAAATTTATGTGTTCTGAAGGAAATTAAGAGTCTTTGGGCCTCAATGAAATTGGCTGTGTCTCGTCTTGCGTGTATTGATTATCCATAGGAGCCAATTACAGGAATGATTGTTCTGAAGTTCTGTTGTTTCTGCTAAAGATCAGTTGTAATAAATGCTACAGAAATATGTCCACCTGAATAACATTACTCCAGATAATACTCCTTATCTGATGTTTTCCTTCTTTCAGTTTATCATGAGGAGCTCAATGCACCAGTGCGAAGGAACAAGGAAGAGCCAAAGCCCCGTCCACTGAGAGTGGGGGATACAGAGAGGCCAGAGCCTGAGCGTGAGTTCCTAATCTGAAATGTCATAAGGAGGCACTGAAACTCTTCAAGGGAAGTGCACAGAGATATGATATAGCTCCTCCTACCTTGTCTTTGCTGGGTGCCGTGGTGTGCAACCAGAGCAATCTGAGTCTGTGAGAGGCTACTGCACTTGCTGTGTCCCTGCTAGGTCACGTGTGAAGTCCTCTGGGTAAAAGATGGCTTTAGAGATGCCCCAGGGTGGAGGAGCAATGTTCACAACTGAAACATGTTGCTACAGCTGGCTGAGAAGGGCTTGATGAGAGCTGGAATAGCAAGGGGTGAAAGGCTGGGGAGCACTGACAGCTAAAGCAAGAACATTTCACGTAGGGCAGGGCTGTATGAGGGAAGTGATGGAGTTAAGGAAATGTGTCCTGTGAAAGGACAGGGAAATAGTATTTCCTTCTCTTTCTTTTGAAGGGTCTCCTCCAAATCGCAAACGTCCACTCAATGAAAAAGCAACAGATGATTATCACTATGAGAAATTCAAGAAGATGAACAGGCGATACTGATGAACGTGGACTGAAGTCTCTGCAGTTGTTCCTGTTTTCCAGTAATAAAGGAGTTTGTGTCAATGACCTGAAAAGGAGTCAGGGAGAGTCACTGCCCTCACGTGCTGGTGTTACCTACAAAACTTCTCTTGTGATCCTGTAGTGAATCAGTTTGCGGGTGATTGTGAACTCTTTGCCTGGTAATATCTTGTATATACCTTATTTTCAGTTATAAAACTTCTTTTATAAGAACAAGAGCTTTCTTGGATGGCATTTTTTAGTGAGAAAGCAAATTTGCTTTTACAGATCCTTTCCTGTCTTGAAAAATACTTTAAAAAAAGATCCTTTAAAAGCAGCAGTGCTGTTTATCTTGTAAATATGAGGGGAAAGTTTAAAGTATTTGCTTGAATGTGACTTTGTAAGAAACTTCTTGTTTGCTCCCGAGGGCCTTTGCTGTGCAGAGTGTGTTCAATGCTGCTGTTCCTCAGCCCAGCTTGAAAGTGCTCTGGGAGAAACCACAGTGTTGACTGTGGCTGGAGCTGCCTCACTGGGTCTGTCCTCAGGGCAAGGGATGACAGCAGATATGCAATACTGGGGATATTGTATCACGTGCTGTAGTGTTTTGTATCTTCCCCCCCCCCATAGGCTTATTTCTGTAGCAGTTCACTGTGTTTTATTTTAGCTGTGGAGAAGGAGAAATTTGGATCAGGCTGTAGTAGTTGAATTGAAGGAAAACTTGGTTTTCAGCTCTAGGACCAGGGTCAACATGGGAGCTGGTGAAGGAGCCAGGGGTGGTGTCAGCCCGTTTTTCCCAAGGGCTGTGATGTGTGGGGGCTTGAAGCCAAGATTTGGAACCTGAAAATAATAAAGTGTGGTTTTAAGTGATAGTAAATGACATCTTTGTCATTTAGAGTTGTGGTCAAAGGCCCCAGGTCCAAGTGGAGATTGGTGACACGTGGTGTTCTCTGGGGTCAGTATTGGGCCCTCAGCAGGATGCATTTCAGGGCCTCAGAAAACTGGGTCAGGATGCTCAAAGTCCCCTCCAACCTGGCCTTGAACACTTCCAGGGATGGGGCAGCCACAGCTTCTCTGGGCAACCTGGGCCAGGGCCTCCCCACCCTCACAGAAAAACATTTCTTCCTAAGATCTGGAAAAAGAGTAAATCTGGAAAAAAGAGTAATGCATGGTTGGAACTGGATGGGCTGTGGGGTCCCTTCCAACCCAAACCATTCCATGATTTTGCTTTCTGGGATGCATGCCAATGAGTCCCAGCTGCTGATGTACAGATGGCTGGGGTGTCGGGTGGCTGTGCTGGTGTCCATGTCCCCTTGCTCCAAAGCAGAGGCTCCAGAGAGGGCTGGGATAGCCCCAGGATTTTTTCTCAGAAAAATGTACTTTTTTTTTTTCTGGAAAAAATTTACCCATTTCCCACCCCACTCCCACCCTTGGAATAATTTACTTTTTTTATCAGAAAAATTTAGTATCTCTTTTCCAGATTTACTCTTTTTTTTTTTCCCCCCCCAGATGTACTCCTTTTTTTCCAGATTTACTCTTTTGCTGTCCCTGGGCCAGGTAACCGCACGCGTTTGTCTGGGTGTGCGGTGCCATCCTGCCCGCCGCGCATCCTCGGAGGGCCCCGCTGCGGTAGCACTCGAGCGGAAGCGCGGTGTTCAGTCAGCGCCGCGCGGGGCCGCCATTGAGCTATGGTAGCGCTGTGCCCGCACCCAACGTGGCGGCCTGCCCAGCCCAGGCTCCGCCTCTGCCCGCACCCAACGTGGCGGCCGCCCCAGCGCAGGCCCCGCCTCTGCCCGCACCCAACGTGGCGGCCGCCCCAGCCCAGGCCCCGCCTCCGCCCTCAGTCAAGATGGCGGCGGCGGAAGCGGGTCGGCGGAAGCGGCGGCTGGGGCCGGCGGGGCCGGGCGGGCCATGAAGGGGCTGCGGGCGGTGCTGGCGCTGGCGGTGCTGGCGCTGCTCGGACCGGCCGGCGCCGTGGAGCCCATCAGCCTGGGGCTGGCGATCGCGGGCGCTGCCGCCTCGGCCCTGACCGGCATCATCTCCTACCCGCGGCTCTACTGCTACTTCAAGGAGTGCTGCCTGCAGAGCCACGACCGGCGCGCCGCCGCCGGTGCGGGACGGGACGGGGCGGAAGCCGGGTTGGACTGAGGGCCCTCCCCTTGAGTCCCCTTTCCGTTTTAGACCCCCTTTCCCGTTTACCCCCCCTGAGCCCCTGCCCGTAGGCCCTTGCCCATGGGCGCCCTCCGCTTAGGGCTGCTCCCCTTGGCGACCTCCCCGTGGGGAGGCCTTGCCCTTGGGGACCTCTTCGTGGGCCTTGCTCTTGAGCCCCTGTCCGTGGGACCCCTCTCTGGGAGCCCTCCCTGTGGGACTGCTGCCCGTGGGTGTCCCTCCCTGTGGGCCCTGCGTGGGTGACCCCCAAACAAAAAACTTCTTCACTGAAAGGCTGCCCAGAGAGGTGGTTGTGTCACCATCCCTGGAGGTGTTTAAAAGACGGGTTGATGTAGCACTCAGGGATCTGGTTTAGTAGTGGACAGATACAGTTGGACTCAATGATCTCAAAGGTCTTTCCAACCAGACGTTTCTGTGATTTCATCTCAGCCAGCCCTTTGCCCCTATCCCAGGGCTGGCAGCCTTCACGCCCAGGTGGGATTTGAGGCAGAAGCCAATAGGACCCCTCACCCATCTCCCTGCTGCCTTTTAATGGTGTGGTGTCTCCATCCAGCTCTGCAGGAGAGTTTGGACCAGAAGCTGTTTGGACAGCACCTGGTGAAGAAGGTGGTTGTGAAGGCTGTGAAGGGCTTCTTGAACAACAGCAATGCGAAAAAGCCTCTTGCCCTTTCCTTGCACGGGTGGACTGGAACAGGCAAAAACTTTGTCAGCAGAATCATTGCTGAAAGCATTTATAAAAGAGGTCTGCAGAGTAAATACGTCCATCAGTTCGTAGCAACCTTACACTTCCCTCACGCTCACAGCATCAATGTCTATAAGGTAAGAATGTGCTGTTAAATCCATGGTGACAGATCACAGCTCTGCTGTGCTGCTGATTTGTAAATGTTATGGCACAATTGGCACTAGAAATCTCAGTGTTGTTTTATGCACTAAAACATAGCCTGTGCCAGTTTTGGAATCTTTTGTGCAGAACAGCATAAATCCTAACATCCATTGGGATTGTTTTTTTCCTGAATGTAAAGTTTTTTGCATGTGTTTTGAACCTTTCTTTAGGGAAGAGTGATATGATTAATTACTTTGTGTAAGGATGTGACTGACTTAAAGACAAGTGTGGTCAGCAGGTTTCCATGGGTAGGTGATACGCTGGTGGGCACAGCAAAAAACGGGTCGTTCATGACTCCGAGGAACCACCCAGTGACTTCCAAGTGTGTTGGGTGCCATGGCAGGCTGAAGCTTGCTCTTGGAGGCATGGGTGTGCTTCTCAGTGTCACTGCACAACGAGCAGGCTCTTTAGCTTTTCTGTGTGTCCATTTCCCAGCTGCAAAACAGAACCACAAAATACTGTGTTAGAAAGATACAGATAAATGTATTTGGAATTGTTCTGCCAGGCTGGTGTCAGTACAGTCCTGTAGGCGGGTGGATGTCATGTGGAATAGTGGTTGATATGCATGGTATCTGTTTGAGTTTTTTTCTCTCCCTGACTTTGTTGACAGTGGAATTTCAATGAGTGCCACTGTCTTTTGTGGCACTGAATATTTGTATTTTGTTTGTTAAAAATGGGCCTGATTTCTTAATAGAGGAAATAATCTGTTTCCTCTTTTACACCTTACTTTTCCCCTTCTTGCATTTGAGCCATTTTAAAATAAAATGGGTCCTTTTCTGCTTTTGTATCAAGGTGATTACACTTGGGGAACTTGCTTCCTAAGGCAGGAGGAGGAACTATCAGTTCTTATCCACTGTAGGTCCGGTGTCACCTTCCTGTGCTGTGGCCAAGAAGCCAAAGATGTTAAAATGACAGGATTGAAGTGACTCAGGACAAATGTCTGTAAGCAGAAGGGCTGTTTTCTGTTTATTCAATGTGAACTCTTTCAGCATCTGTTATTTTTATGCCACTCAGGACCAGTTGCAGTCGTGGATTCGGGGCAATGTGAGCATCTGTCCCAGGTCCCTCTTCATATTTGATGAAATGGATAAAATGCATGCAGGACTCATTGACTCCATCAAGCCATTCCTGGACTACTACGAGTTTCTGGATGGGGTGTCTTACAGACAAGCAATCTTCATTTTCCTCAGGTAAGAAGCGACTTCTCACGTTTGCTGCTCTGTACATTCAATGCCTTTTAAAACCACCTCCAGCTACAATCTTTGTTTTCTCTTTCCTTAGCAATGCAGGAGCTGAAAAGATAACAGAGGTGGCACTAGATTTCTGGAGAAGTGGGAGGAGAAGGGAAGATATACTGCTCACGGATATGCAGAATGCCCTGTCTGTGTCAGTCTTCAATAACAAGAATAGTGAGTAAAACTGTGTTTGCTTTTGAGGTGGCAAATCTTCCATAAAAGGGATGGGCTGCATTTTTACAGCTATGGGTTCTACTTAATGTGGCCTCCAGTTTTTGGCTAGCAAGGAGCCATAATGCAGTTTTGGGGCCTTCAGATGGCACTTGACATGAAGTTAAGGTTCTGTCTGCACTATGGCTACCGGTGTGTTTGCAGTCTGTTGGATTGCAGGTGTTGGGGGAAGTCCACGCTGTGCATTTATTGATGTACTAATGGGATAATGGGAAAGCAAAGAGAAATCCTGACAGGAAGGCTGGGTACTGCAGTAGCTGAAAAATCTTTGACCAATAAAACATTTTGTTACGGGGAAGCCACTTCCTTGGCTCCCAACGCGCTTCCCCTGTCTTGCTCACTCTGTTAAAGCCTTCAGACAGTTATTTAGGAGCTGTTTATGGGGAACAAGCTGACATGCCAGCCCCGCTGTGGGCAGTCCAGTGCTTCCAGGTTTCCCTGCACAGGACTTCTGGTGAAAAGGGTTTTCAACATAATTACTCTCTAAAATTAGCATTGGAAAAAAGCTTACTGCATTCTTTTGAAAGGTTAGATGCTATCCCTGAAAAAAAAGGAGCAGGACAAGCTGATCTGGGAGAGCTGATAAGAGACAGAAAAGGTGTTCTTTAGGTGAGAGAGGGGAAGATATGAGACTAGCACCTGGGGAACCAGCTTAAATGAATTTAGTCAGAACTCATTCATTGAGCTCCAATGGACCACATGTGTGTGTCTGTCCAGAACTTCATGCACAAAGTACCATGAGAAAGAGTTTGTATTTGGACATGGAATCATAGAGTCATTTGATTGGAAAAGACCTTTGAGATCATGGAGTCCAACTGTACCTGTCCACTACTGAACCATCACTGAGCGCTTTATCTGCCCATCTTTTAAACACCTCCAGGGATGGGGACTCCACCCACCTTCCTGGGCAGCCTCTGCCAGTGCCTGACAACACTTCCAGTGAAGAAATTTCTTTGGTGTCGGATCTAAACCTCCCCTGATGCAACTTGAGGCTGTTTCCTCTTGTCCTAAAAAAATAGTTATCCGTTATAGGGCCCTATAAACACAGGAGAGGTAATGCCCTTCTCTTTCCCTTTGCAGGTGGATTCTGGCACAGCACCTTGATTGACAAAAATCTGATCGACTACTTTGTTCCCTTCCTGCCTCTGGAATACAAACATGTGAAAATGTGTGTCAGGGTGGAGATTGAATCACGTGGCTATACTGTGGATGAAGACATTTTAACCAGAATAGCCGACGAAATGACGTATTTCCCTAGAGAGGAGAGAATTTATTCAGATAAAGGATGTAAAACTGTGGATGCAAAGCTGGATTATTACTATGACTTCTAATGCTTTATTGCTACAACCTGCGAAGAAGCAAATTTAATTTAAGTACAAAGTGGAGAACCTGGGACATTTCAATTTTAAGCACTTTTTAAAGGAAGGAACATTGTTTTTTAACTGGTGTGTAAATAAGTGGCAGTGCCTCTGTGTTTTTATTCTGTCACTGGTCACGGCTCCCCAGCGCTTCAGCCTCGTGCTGCCAAGGTAAGAAAGAGCTCCATTGTGAATGTGGGAGTCTGTGTCTGCAGTGCTGAAGATTCCTCTTGGATCGTGTGTTCATCATCTGAACCATTGGGCAGATTGTTGGGATGTACAGAAGGACTAAGCCTATGACCTAATTTTAATTGAATGTTGATTTGATGTGGGTGATCTCTAGATAATACTGAGAATTTTAATCAAAGTTCCTATGTCTGTGAAAGCCTCTGTGGGGCTGAATGGCCCTGTAACTGCATTAAAAGTAGGGTATGTGTCTTTTCCCCTTTAACAGCTTGGTTCTAGTAAAGATAAGGAGAGGATTCTGTGATTAATCCAGAATCTTCTCTCCAACATTGTGCAGTACCATTGTCTGTCTTGAAACAGTGGTATGAACTGGCCTCATGTGTAAGACCAGGAGTATTAAACTCTCTGGTGTGAAGGGTGTTCAAAGGGCAGACAATATTATGAGGAAATGAGTTAATGTTCTTTACCACTTTGGTGTAGTTGGTTCCTATTTTTAGTTTTTATGTAGAAAGTTGTCCTCAATGTGCTCTCCCAGGAGAGATCTCAGGAAGGAGAAAGTGTGCTTTCTGACTGGTGAGTCAGCTTCATGGGAAGGGTGTAACAATGGGAGACACGTACAGGTTAAGTTTTACACTGAGGAAATGGAAGGGGTTTTTCCTCTCCTGCTACACGTGGAATCCTGGGCCAGCTTGCAGGGTTTTCCCTTTTTCCTGTTCTCAATACTGTGTGCCTTTGAGGCCGGGGTGAAGAGAGAGCCAGAGGCATTTGAAAAATACTGTGAAATGTGTCAGCTGTTCCTCAAGGAGTGTCAGTCTTGTTTTTCCATGTGAGCACTGCAGGGACTTTTTTCACTCCAGTTTCTGTTAAAAATAAACTTTTCTCATCAGAAATGTATTTCTCAGCTACCTCCTGGTGTTCTTTGCACTGAGGGATTAGATGTTAATTTTGAACAAACTCATTACTTGTTGGGGAGGAGCACACTGTGTTGCTGGCTGAAGTGTTCAGCTCTGCGTGAACATAGTATGTCCCTTCTTGAGTTCAAAGGGAATTGACAATGAGGAGATGTGACTCTGCTACCTGGTGAAAGGAAAACAAATTAGGTTTGGAGTGGAAACTGCACTTCTAGACCATCAGTGCTAATTGCACTCACATGGCTTTTGTAGAGGTGGGCTTTCTAGATGTGTATGTGCTGAAGAGTATCATAAAGATCAGCTTGTCTTCCAGAGCCTAGTTAAAACCCTGCTTCTTGTCTCCTGTCACTGTGGTACCACTGCCTGAACATCCTGCAGGCTCTGATTGGAGCCACCCCTATTTTCATTCATCTTGGATTTTTCTCTGCAAGGGGGAGAGAAGGGTCAGTAAGACTTTAGGGGTCCAGTTCTGCTCTGAAGTTGTGTAATACACAAATAATCAGCCCCAGTACTTGGCAGCACGCGAGCGCTTTGAACTCGGGTATTTTTCTGTTTCTTTGACCTCCTGATTATAGCAAATGACTGGCTAATGGAAAAAAGCAGACGTGAAAACAATAAACTGAGTACTGCCTGGTACCTTCTCATCAAGACCATGTGCCATTGCAGCATCAATACTGGCATTTGACATGATCTAGTAGCCACTATTTAATGATCTCATAGCCCTAGATGGCTCAGAGTGGATGGAAACTTCCTCTAGAGGGTGCAGAAATGATGTTCAAAGGCTGGAGACCACTTCTATTTAATCTCTCCTGTTCTTGAAAACAGCAGACCTGGCTGGGAGCACCTCCTGCATCTGGGTAAAGGAAATGCATGTACCTGGAATCACTCCCAGTTTTGATCCTGTTGTTATTCCTCCCCTTTAGACTGCATGGTTTCAGAGCTGAGATCCTCACTCTGCCCTTCTTGCTGCAAGTGGGTAACTTCAGCCGTTATTCCTTTTAACAGGCCACTCGAAACTGGATCAGACAACACAGAAGAAAATGTCAAACAGGGGGAAAGGTCTGATCCCTAGAGGAACAAACAGTCAGTTGGCCAGGTGAGAGTAGCTGAGAATGAATTGTGATTGTTCTTACCAAAGTCCAGTACAAGCAGCTGCCACTTTTTAATTCAGCTGCCTTCTGCAGGGAACGTTCCAGGATCCCAGGCTGTGCTCATAAAATTAAAATACAGTGATGTAATAAGTGTTGCTTTAGATAGAAAGAGTCGGCCTGGCCTTTCATCTGCCTGACACCCAGGGCCAAACAGCCAGGCTGTGGCGTGTGCAGAGCCGTGCAGGCAGAGAGCAAAGTCCTGATGAACCAGACAGCTTACACTTCCCATATATGCTCTGTAATGAGTTTCCTTGTTCCTCATTACAGCTCAACACATGGTTCACAACAGCGTGAACAATGGACTCCTCAGTGAGGTGTGGGTTGTTGCCAACAGCTGTACCTCACTTGAATCAGGCTGTTATTTACACTGGCTTTTTTTCAGGGCTGGAGAGGCTGCAGATGCTCTGGCCCATGGAGACAGGATGAAAGCCTTTGCCAGCTAGAGGAGAGGTGAAGAGCTGCCTTGAATGACAGCTTTCCAGGCACAGCACAGAGAGGAGGAATAGTTAAACAAGCTACCCGAGGCTTCTTTTTTCCTTCAGTGCCCAGCAGCATGGTAGGAGATACCTGTTAATAGCTATGAAGCAGGGCAGACTCAGACTTTAAAGCTTTTTCATAGGTGTTTGAAAACTAAGCTGTATTTAACTGCTGAAAGCCTTACTGTGCTGTTGAATGATTCAACCTGCTTTAATATCAACAGACTATTTAATCTGCTTATCTATTGTTACAGACAAATTTTTAAGAGTAAAGACGTTTAACAGAAAGCAGCTGGTTGAAAACTGCATAAGCTAGTACTTCCCTATGGCTGCAAATGATTAAACCAAGAGAAAAAGAGTGACCTAAGATTTATTCCAACTGCAATACAGTAGTAATATTTAGTGTTTTGAAATTGCACAAGTATTTTGCATTCAGAATAACTGAAACTGGATGCAGCATTTACACCTATGAATAAGTCAGTGAACAGGCAAAACACATGTGAAAAGCAACAGTCCAATGTCCCAAGGTTAATGGCTTGCCAGTGTTTGGCTCTAGTGATTGCATCAGTGTGAATGGTTTGCCAACATCTGACAAACTCCAGGTGGGGTTGTGAAAGGCAATTGACACTTCCAGTTCAGAGCTCCACATAAACACCAAACTCTCTGTTGTAATTTGAATTAACGTAACAGTTTTGAGACCTACAGGTTTTGCATCACATCTTAAGGTAAGTTTAAGTACAAGCGGAGTAGATGCTGCAGCCCCAAAACAGCCCAGTCCCTCATACCCATTAAATAAACACACTACAGTCAGCCAAGTGAGAGGCACTTCTGTCTTGCATTACAACATTTGATCCACAAGTGATGGATGAAGAAAGAATTAAAGCTTGCAAGAGTTTTAAAGCTCAGCCTTACCAAGTGGGTGAAGGTTAAAAAAATCAATCTTTCCCAGCTCCCTGACTCATCACTCACCCTTTTATATATTCTTCAATGTTAAAAGCTACTATAAAACATACTTATCTATGGGATTGTTGTTGATGGCTTCTATTTCCCATACTCCCTTCTCTGTGGCTCTCCAGGAAGAGCCCTGTATTGCTGTTTATGCTTCAGTATAAAAATACACTATTAAAAATAACTTCTGCCATGAAAGTGTCTTCCAAGCAAGGTAAGAGTAACATTACCCACTCTAGGCTGTTGGGTGCTGCTGGAGGGACTTCTACCACATCTTGGAACCTTCAGGCACAGAAGCCCATGCGCAGACAAACCTGAAAGCTGCAATAGTCAAATCCTCATGAGACTTTTGTGATTAGGAACAGGGGACTGGCCTAGTGTGTTGCAACAGTCAGATCCCTCTGCTTAGGAAGACAAACACCCTGGAGTTAATACACAAACTCCCTTAGTCCCCTTAGAAGAATATATAGTTTCTCTGACAATTTTTTCCTCCCCAAAGCAGCACAGGGAGAAGCAGTTACTTCCCCCCACCCCTTCTCCCTTCATAGAGTAATGGATTTCGCTGAGCTCACTGTGACCTTCCATATTCCTGTATCAGATGTGATACGATGCCACAGCTCAGACTTGAACTATGATCACACCCTTCTGTCCCTGAAGAGCTGATGCTCATCTGTAGAAGGCACAGCAGCATCACTCTATGTGAGGGACAGGAATTCTTCCACCGTACCATTTTCATACCACGACACATTAAGGTATTCACCCTTGCAAACACTATCATGGTCCTGAACACACCACAAAACTCTTCATTTCACCAGCCCACAAACAAGATCATGTACAAGGAGGGGAATGCGACTGCCTGGAAGAATTCCTCTGGTCTCCTTTGCTCTAGTCTAGTTTTTGTGGAAAGAGCAACTGAATACTTCATAGTCCCAGCATTTGGAACAATAAAACAGGAGAGGCTGCATCCACTGCTTACGTAAGTGTCAAGCTCTGAAATTCTCTGTAGGTTAAAGAAAATAAAGGGGGCAGCATGTGGATACCAGCCAGTTCAGAGAGGAACAGTGGGAGGTTAAGATTTTTTAAAAAAAAAAAGTTTAAAAGCCCACACAGCTCACTCTGGTTATTTCACCAAACTCCCTGCAACAGTAAAAAAAAGCTAAAGTGCAAATATACAGATTTCCAAAAGCTCCAGAATTGCTTTGGAGACCTGAAGGACAATCACCACTTGGCTTTTGTATATCTCATCGCAATGTCTTCGTGAATATCCAGCTTGGCCGGGACAGTCTTGCAGCCTTTATCAGAGTAGATTTTCTGCTCCTTTGGGAAGAATGTCATCTCATCAGCCACTGCCTGAACCACCTTCTCATCCACAGCGTAGCCACGGGCTACCATTTCAGCCCTGACGCACATCTTCACGTGCTTGTGCTCCAGGGGCAGGAAGGGGACAAAGTAGTCAATGAGGTTCCTGTCGATGAGGCTGCTGTGCCACAGTCCACCTGGAGGAGTTGGAGGACAGGGCAGTGTCAAGGGATGAACCCCGTTTTATGAAGTAAAAGGAATTTCCCATTTTCTGGGGGAAAAGACTTACTATTCTTGTTATTGAAGACTCCTACAGATAGCATGGGTTCCAGGTCTTTCAGCTGAATCTCCTCCCTCTGCTTTCCACTTGTCCAGAAGTCAAGAGCTGCTTTGTTAATTAAGTCACCACCTGCATTGCTGTTCATAAAAGAATAAAAGTACAGCAGTGAATACAGACACGACTGAACCAGAACGTCTTTTTTAGCCAGCTACACATATTGCCAATATTCTTGATGTCAAACACATCACCACAACAGAAACCCAGAGGCAAAAATTTACAGAAAGTCTCCAGATCTTTACACAGCCGTCAGCGTGTGCTGGGCTGACCCTGGCCAGCAGCCAAGCACCTCCACAGCCGCGTGTTCACTCCCTCCCGCCTCAGCGGGATGGAAGGAGAAAAGAGGAAGAACAGAAGTGAGAAGACTTGTGGGTCAAGATAACAACAGTTTAATAGGTAACTGAAAGAGGAGAGAAAAAGTCCCAAGGAAGGCAAAGGAAATCACTCAACACCCACCCAAGTCAGACCAATGTCCAGGCAGTCTCTGAAGAACCATCACCTTGGAAACTGAAACCCTTTTCTTTCTCCACCCCAGTTTTTATTGCTGAGCATGACATTGTATTGAATATTCCCCTGGACAGTTCAGGTCAGCTGTCCCAGCTGTGTACCCTCCCATCTTTCTGTCCACCCTAGCCTGCTTGCTGTGGGCAGTGTGGGAAAACCAGAAGGCCTTGAAGCTCTGTAAATACCATCCAGAAACAGCTACTAAAACATTGCTGTGTTATCAACAGTGTTCAAACCACAGATCCAAAACAGCATCAAACTGGCTGCTGTGCAGACAATTAATACATCTCAGCTGGACCCAGTGCATGGTGCACTCATCCCAGAGAACTTCCCCAGGATCAGGATCTGCTCCCCTACAGCCACTGGCTGCTCAAGAGCTCACAGTGCTCCCCCCTGTCTTTATAGGGAAGATCACTCCAGAGCAGTTCTTTTCATAGAATCACTGAAGTTAGAAAGGACCTATAAAATAATCAAGTCCAACCATCAGCCCAACCCCACCATACGTACTAAACCATGTCAAAGTGCCATGTCTACACTTTTTAAACACCTCCAGGGAAGGAGACTTCACTCTTGCTGCTCTTTGAATGAGATCACATAGGAACATCATTATCATGCACACAGATATATCTCAGTATCTCAAAATGACTGAAATAGGTGCTACAGACCTGAGGAAGATGAAGATGGCTTTCCTGTAGGACACCCCATCAACCTCCTCATAATAGTCTAGGAACGGCTTGATGGCATCAATGAGACCTAAATGCATTTTGTCCATCTCATCAAAAATGAAGACAGACTGGGGACAGGCACTGACGTTGCCTCGAATCCAGTTTTGCAGTTGTTCCTGGAACAAGAAGTTGAAGAACACTGAAAAATGAAGTATTTTGGTGATGTACTGCAAGATGCTTGTATGTGACAGACCCTGGGGACACCCTTTCAAACGTCAGCATCCCACACTCCCACTTTTGGAATGCATCTCCCCCTCCATCTCTCCTCAGCACCAACTTTGGAAACACCCAGCTGTACACCTTCACTTGTCAGGTATCCAGGGGCCATGCGGAGCATGGACAACCAAACCCACATCCTAGGGGATTCAGGGAGCTGGGGTAACTGGGTTACCTTGTGTCCCTCCTCACCTGGTAGAGCTGGAGTTGGCTGTGGTGGGGGAAGTGGAGGGTGGCCAGGAAGAGATGGACAAACTTGCTGCGCAGGCCTGCAGGGTGGATGTTCTCTGCCAGGATCTGGCTGAGGAAGTTCTTGCCCGTGCCGGCCCAGCCGTGGAGTGAGAGTGTCAGCGGCTTCTTGGGGCTGGGGTTGTTCTGGAAGCCCATCACCGCTTTCAGCACCACATCCTTGGCCAGGTGCTGCCCGAAGAGCTTGGCGTCCAGCTGCGCCTTCAGCGCTGTGGGGACAGGGAGAGCTCAGCACCACATGGCCAGCAATGGTGGCTGGTCACTGGCCATGTGCCAGGTGAGTTTGGCATGGCCACCGATGGGTGTCAGTCACTGGCCACACACCAGGCAAGCTTGGCATGGCCACTGATGGGTGCTGGTCACTGGCCTTGCACTGGGCAAGCTTAGCGTGGCCACTGATGGGTGCTGGTCACTGGCCTTGCACTGGGCAAGCTTAGCGTGGCCACTGATGGGTGCTGGTCACTGGCCTTGCACTGGGCAAGCTTGGCATGACCACTGATGGGTGCTGGTCACTGGCCTCGCACCGGGTGAGTTTGGTACAGCCACTGATGGATGTCAGTCACCAGCCAAGGACTGGGCAAGCTCAGCATGGCCATCCACAGTTGCCAATTACTGGCCACACACCAGGTGAGCTTGGCATGGCTACCAATGGGTGCTGGTCACTGGCCACGCACTGGACGAGCTCAGCATGGCCACAAGTGGGTGCTGGTCACTGGCCACGTATCGGACGAGCTCAGCATGGCCACAAGTGGGTGCTGGTCACTGGCCACGTACCGGACGAGCTCAGCATGGCCACAAGTGGGTGCTGGTCACTGGCCACGTACCGGACGAGCTCAGCATGGCCACAAGTGGGTGCTGGTCACTGGCCACGTACCGGACGAGCTCAGCATGGCCACAAGTGGGTGCTGGTCACTGGCCACGTACCGGACGAGCTCAGCATGGCCACAAGTGGGTGCTGGTCACTGGCCATGTACCGGACGAGCTCAGCATGGCCACAAGTGGGTTCTGGTCACTGGCCACGTACCGGACGAGCTCAGCATGGCCACAAGTGGGTGCTGGTCCACTGGTCATGCACCGGACGAGCTCAGCATGGCCATAAGTGGGTGCTGGTCACTGGTCATGCACCGGACGAGCTCAGCATGGCCACAAGTGGGTGCTGGCCACCAGGCGAGCCCAGTAGGGCCACCCAGGTTGGTGGCCACCAGGCGAGCTCAGCAGGGCCAGCAGTGAGCTGTTACCGACCGGCGCAGCCCTGCCCCCCCGTACCGGTGGCGTTGATGCGGTGCTCAGCGGCGGGGCAGCACTCCACGTATCGGCAGTAGAAGCGCGGGTGGGACAGGTATCCGGTGAGCGCCGAGGCGACGCCGATGGCCAAGCCCAGGCTGAGCGGCTCCAGCGCCGCGAGCCCAGGCAGCAGCAGCGCCAGCAGCGCCGCCGCCCGCCGCATGGCGCCCCCCACCCCATGACGCCCCCCGCTTCCGCCCGCCGCGAACGGGAGCCCCACCCCACGCAGCGCCGCCGCCGCCATCTTTGGGAAGGGCAAACATGGCGGTGGCTGCCCAGCTGATGATGACACAGGTCACGTGACGCCATTAACCCATAGGGGTTACTATTAAAAAAAGTGGAGTATTTTGATTTGGGCTAAAGTAGAGTTCAGTTTCATCTAAGTAACTATATTTTTTGAAAGTTACAGTGTATCCCCCTGATAGCTTGGGTTTTTTTATAACACGTTTCTTCAGTGCTTTTCCAGACACTGTTCTTTGAGAAATGATAACATCTCATGTTAAGTGTGAGATGTGCTTAATACAAGAAGTAGTTATTATCGCAAAAAGTGTAATATTTTCATTTAAGCTAATGTAGAATTAGTTTTCTATAGAATTAGTTTTTTAACTAACTTCAGATAAGTTTCATCTCAGTAACTGTATTTTTTGAATATTAGACAGAATGTACCCCTGATAGCATGGGGGGGGGTTGTAGCATGTTTTTTCAGTGTTTTTCTAGACACTGTTGAGAAATTGTAAAGTCTTGTGTCAAGTATGATCTGTGTTGAACAGATGTGTCTTCTTCCATCATCACCTCTCTTTGCAGTAGTGCTGATCTCCTGTGTGGTTTCTGTGAGATACATGGGTGACAGCCAGTATGAAACAGATTGGTACTGTTTATATTTATTAATGGATTTTATTAATAAGAGCAGTGCTAGGAGTCAAGGTGCAAATATTTTTGCCACAAAAGTGGAAGATTTTCCTCTTTAAAATTCTTTGGAAATCTTTTCGTGGCAAGGAGAGCAAACCTCATCACTCGTGTATGTCCTTCTTCTCCTTACTCTATACCATGATTGTTTAAATGTCCTGTGTGATTATTTAAGGGCTCTACTAAAAGTGCCTCTGGTGTGGGACAGCCTGAATCCCTTTAAGTAGGAGTGTATAGGCTGAGCTGCAGGGAGAGGAAAGGGAGGTATTGGTTATTCCATCTGCTGTGGTCTTGTAGCCTGAAGACGCAGCATTTGGCCTTGGAGCACCTAAATACTCAGAGCCACTCTGGAGGCCACAGTCTTGCAGCCTTTGCTGGAGTAGAGTCTTTCTTCGCTGGGGTAGTCGGCCATTGCCAAGGCAATCTCTGCAATGAGGTTCTCATCCTTGCCCTTGCCTGTGCAGCTCCTCCCAGACACATTGGCTCACATGTTTATATTCAAGAGGAAGGAAAGGGATGAAATAGTCTATCAGATTCTTCTGGATTAGTTGACTGTGAAAGAAACCACCTGGAAGAGTGAATAGAGAACTTCGCTATGGGAGTGCTGCAGAGGTCAGTGTCTTGGTGCGCACTCGTGGATCATTTTGCAGAGGACACAGCACATCAGGACTGCCAGGACTGAGCCCTGAGCGCAGAAGTACTCACTGTTTCTGTTGCTGAAAATCTCCTCTGAGAGCAGAGACTGGAGCTTCTCCACAGGAATGTCTTCTCTTCTCTTCAGACTTCTCCAGTAATCAAGGGCAATCTCTGTTATCTTATCTCCACCTGCATTGCTATTAGGAAGGAGATTCCTTGGCTCATTGGAGTTGTATCTTTGGTTTATTTATCGCTCAGACCTAGGCAGTGGTTTAAGTCACTCTGTGTGAATCTGCACTGGAGTGGAGATGACATCTCCCTACATGTGGATGTTGCGCAGAGTTGGGAAGTGGCAGGGACCCCACTACCTCCCAAATGACAGCAGTGTCTGATGGAATGAGCTCTCTGGCATGGTGGTTTGAACTACTGTATTTGTCATTGCAGCAGAGCAGGGGGAGGCTCTTTAACAAGCTCAGTGTCCTAATTGCTACCTCAATTTGAAATAGAGAGCTGGCTGTGTATGTGAACATAAAGACAAGCTGAGATGTACACTAGCCCAAAGCTTGAATTCAGGCTTGCTTCAGTCATGTGATGTGAACAGAGCTGAGGCGATCCTCAGCAAAGGAATTTCCCAGGAATGATACCTGGAAAAACTGTACTCCCTTGGTCTGTGTGTGGAAGTGGCCTTCAGTAGGTGAGTCTTCCCCTCTCTGCATCTAAAGAGCTCCCTAGGGGAGTCCTATCCATCCTACAAAGACCTTCTGCCTAGCAGTGCTGTTATCAAGCTGGAGAAAACACATTTACTGACAACTGTGGAAGTGGCATCTCCAAGTACTTTTGGAAGCCACCATAGATACTTGTCTGTTTCCCATTCACTTGAGGAATGGGAGCCTTGTCAGCCCTGACACAGCTCCACTTCCCTTTATAGTGTTGAATAGCTCAGATATTTTGGCTGACGTGATGGCTGGGCATGTTCATCGACAACATGCTGTAAAGACAGACAGCAAGGGACCTTAAGCTGCTCAGCCACTCTGCAGGCAGCTACAAACCTATCAGCAGCTGTTACTCCCTTTGTCCCTGCTTATTCTGTGGGACTGTAATTGGCTTATGGCCTTTGGCTTTCCTTACTTCAGAAAGATGAAGATTGCCCTTCCACAGTAAACACCATCAATCTTCTCACGGTAGCCAAGGAATGGCACGATAGAGTCTATCAGGCCATGTGGCATCTGATCCATTTCAGAGAAGATAAAAAAGGACCTCGAACAGGCACTGACATTGCCCCGAATCCAATTCTGCAGCTGTTCCTGTAAGAAGAGGCAAAATTACCTGGGATTTGCACTCACAATTGCCGATAAATTGAAGAAAGTGAGATAAAGCTGTAAGTACCTTATAGAGATGGACACGTGAAAGGTGTGGGAAATGCAATGCTGTGTTGAAGTGGTGCACAAACTTCCTTCTTGGTATTTCAGGCTGATAGAGGTTCTCTGCAATAATATTGCTGACAAACAATTTGCCTGTTCCTGTCCAGCCGTGGAAGGACATCACCAGGGGCTTCCTGGGCTTTTTGAAGTACATATTTGTCCTCAGAGCTCTCAGAACTATCTGGATAGCAAGATGCTGGCCAAAGACTTTTTTCTCCAAATCCATCTTTATAGCTGAAGGAATAAGAGGAGAGGAGAGTCAGAAGATACCATGATTCCTCCTTTTTTTCGTGGGGGGATGCAGCTGAATGACCATCAGGGAGAACAAATGTTTGCTGCCCTCCAGCCATGATAAGATTGTGAATCAGCAGAGAATCCAGCTAAGGAGCAGGATCATGAATCAGACTCTCGATGGCATTTATGAGAAACAACCAGTTTGTATGAGATAACGAGGAGTCCCAGCAGTGCTGTGGCTCCTGCCTCCTCTAAAGTCCTGGGATGGGATCTACTGTATTTGCAGAATCTTGTTCACTGCGTGTGCTACATTCTCGTTAACAAGTTTTGTGGCATTTAGCATACCTTGCATTTATAGAAGAATGTGCTTCTGTTGCTGTATGAAGATCACTTTAAAAAGTACCACAGCTGGTGTTTTGGTGGCTAAGGAATAGAACACGGCCTGTTTGTAAGCAGCCAAATCCAGAGCTGGTAGGAAGTGGTGTAGTGAAGTACCTGGAAGCACACCAGTTGAGGATTTCTATTGAAATCTGTGTCTCAGCTCTGAAATTAAGCGATACTTGTAATCCTGCAATCCCATGACAAAGGGAAAGGGGATTTCTGGGTGGCAGGATCAGGAGTTTATGGTTAAAAGGTTGCATAAGCTCTTTTTCAGTCCATGCACTGGTTCTCTGCAGGCAGAGTGAAACAACCCTTTCTTCCCTTGTCGTTGAAGACTGAGAGCCTCAGGGAAGTGAATCTAGACCTACCACTAATTGCTACTCATTTGACATGTATTACAGGCAACAACCTACTGGGTTTGGGATACCACTGGAGTGTCCATCTCAAGAAGTTGTGGGGTTATTTCGTTAGCTTTTAGCCTTGAATTCATCTCTGGAACCTTCCTGTTTCTGCCAACATAAACAAAGATACCAGCAAGGAACATGTTCCAGGACTGCCTCAAGATGCAGGGTACGTGAGCACTTGTGGGGTAAGCACTGTTAGGTTAGTTCAGCCTTTGCCTTCTAGAGCTACTATGGGCCATACCCATAATAATTTCAGTAGGGTGAGGGTTTGGGGCTATTCAAGAGGAGGGAAGCCAAGTCTCCTGGAAGCTGGAGGTGTTAATGATTTAATAGGCTTATCACACTACTCCTTGAGAACTGAAAGTGTTTTGAACAGGGTATCACTGCATGGATACGGTGAGAACAATCCCAGCTCTGACGGGAGCAGGGCTGGAATCTCGCTGCATCTTAACTGAGGTGCTAATTGATCTGGGGATTAACCAAGACCATAGATGAGTGCTTTGGGCTTAGTTCAGAGTGGGTTGTTCATCGCAGAGCCCAAAGGTTTCTGTAGCAATGGCTGGAGATCTGCAACTCACAGGACAGAACATGTCAGAAAGCTGTGTTATTAAAATCAAATTCTCAGAGCAGATATTTTGTCCTGATAACTTCATGATTCCCTCCACTGCCAAGAAGTGTGTTTGCAAAGGGGAAGGGCAAGCACTGAAGCAGCTTTTATTTTCTCAGCAAACATTTTTTTTTTAAATGAAAAATCCTTTTCAACAGGCTGGATTGATGAGCTGAGGCTGGTTTTGTGGGGTTCAACAATGCCATGTATTGGGTCACAGTAACCCTGCACAACACTGCGGACTTGGTGATGAATGGCTGGAAAGCTGCCCAGCAGAACAGGACCTGGGGGCATTGGTCAACAGGCGGCTGAACATGAGCCAGCAGCGTGCTCAGGTGGCCAAGCAGGTCAAGAGCATTCTGGCTTATATCAGAAATAGTGTGGCCAGCAGGACCAGGAAAGGGTTCCTCCTCCTGTATTCAGCGCTGGTGAGGCTGTGCCTTGAATCCTGGGTTCAGTTTTGGGCCCCTCATTCCAAGAAAGACGTTGAGTTGCTGGAGCACATCCAGAGAAGGGAACGGAGCTGGGAAAGGGTCTGGAGCAGAAGGGTTGTGAGAAGTGGCTGAGGGAGCTGGGGCTGTTTAGTCTGGAGAAGAGGAGGCAGAGGGGAGACCTCATTGTTCTCTACAGCTCCCTGAAAGGAGGCTGTAGTGGGTTTTTGGTGTTGGTCTTCTCCCAAGTAACAAGCAATAGGACGAGAGGAAATGGCATCGAGTTGCGCCAGGGGAGGTTTAGATTGGATATTAGGAAACATTTCTTCACCAAAAGTGTTGTCAAGGATTGGCACTGGCTGCCTAGGGAAGGGATGGAGTCACCATCCTCGGAGGGGTTTAAAAGACATGGGTGTGGTGCTTAGGGACACAGTTTAGGTGTGGCTTGGCAGTGTTAGGTCCCCCCATGTTATTCATTGCTTAAAATATGTGAAAAGCACTTTTAAGTCATTCTCATTTTATTTTTAAAATCTCATTGAAAAAACCCTGACAGCATTATTTAGTATTCAAAATATATGCTCTAGATTTGATGTTTTTCTTGAAGTGAGCATCTGGGAAGCCCCATTGTTCCCTGTTTAGAGAGAGTTCTTGCTATCAGCTGCCGTCAAGTTTTGCAGCGCGCACAGCTCAGCCTCTTGGCTTGTTATTCCACATGACTCACCTGCAGAGGGTTGTCCTCAAAGCCCCAGGCTTTGGGCTGCAGAGGAGCTGACACCCAAGCTTGCTGTGCTTTCCAGTTGCCACCTCTCCACTGGGAGGCCAGCAGAAGGCAGGAGGCATAGGCAGGTTTACACGTTGCCTGGACCCTATCAAAGCTCTAACGAAGTCAACTCAAGTGATATTTTTACAAAGGTGGTTTAATACCGTTGAAAAAAAATGCTGGGAATTTTCCAGTCAGCTCGATTTCCTCTGCATTTGTCTGTGCTGAACACTAGATGGGGTGTCAGGCAAAGGGTTTAGTCCAGGATTTGCAGGGTAGATAAACTTTTGCCGAAAACTGAGTCATACCTGAGAAAAACAGGAGCGTGAGCATCTGCAGAGCTGAGCACTTGTGTTATGAATTGTGATTCCCTAGGATAGCACAGAACCCAGCCCTGCTGGCTGCTCAGGCTTCATAGGCGGTTTCAGCAGGGGACCAGGAACACCCAAAGCCAATTTACAATGCAACCTGGAGAGTCTGAGTAAAGAAATGAGGCCGTTTAGCTGGAATCTGCAGATTTTCTTGGCTGTGCATCTGAGTTAAAGGTGTGAGCAGGTTGTGTTTCTCACCTCACAGACTTCAGTAGGTATTTCACATTCCTCTGTAGAAACGGAGTGTGATCCCATGAATGCTAAAATGGATTGTCAGCATGGATCTCTCTGGGATAATGTGTAATCCCAAGCTGTGATTTACAAAGAGTGGCTCAGTTTCACAGATTATCATCCAACCCTTTCAAATACAGCTGCTTTGGAGCCTGTTTTGACCGATGTGTTAAGGGGTGATGGGACATCCCTATTAAATTTCTTACTGTGATATGTGTCCTATCACAAGGTCTCACCAGCCTGGAAGGGACTGTACCTCCCAAAATGCAGATAGGAAATGCAAAGTGATGTGCTAGAAACAACACAGAAAATGAGAATTACCTCATCCCTGCAAAAAGAAGGGGTAGCATAGGACACATCTATAGATCATCTTTCCATGTGGGAGGGAGGTGGCATATATTTCCTATACAACACTGGGATGTGTGCTGCATAACAGGTACCAGATGAGTGTTTAAATAACCTTCAGCTGCAACATGTCATGCTGTTATCTCATTATCCCTTACAAGTTAAATGGGTTCAAGCTGGGCCCGGACACGGATGAGATGTCTAATAGCAGTGGTGAGGCTGACATTGATGGCAATTTCCTTGAACAGCTGCCTGGAAGCTCCAAGTGGAGCACAGACCTCACAACACACGCTCCACAGCGCGATGTCTTGTTGCCTGTTGTGCTGTGCTGATGAGAACTTTGCTTTTTGGGTCTCAGTGCCCTCCTGTGCCCTGGGCACAGACTGACCAGCACATGGAGTCATGGCAGTCAGCCAGCAGTGGGTCATCCTGACTCAGTTGACACCAGCTGAAGGTGCTGGAGATTTGGAGCAGAGAAGAACTTTCAAAAAGGGTTTGGTATGCAGTAGTTGGTTTAGGGTATCTGTGGTGTGTGGTGTTGGCCAGCTGTGGCAGTGGTGCAGTGGGAAGGTGAAGGTGTGGGAGAGGTGAGGACATAGAGGGGATTATAGAAAGAGGTAAGGCAGGGATTTGAGGAGCAGGTACGTGCTGGAGGACAGAGGGTGTTTCCAATGAATAGGTCGGGCTGATAACGCTATTGTGATAGAGGAGTTAGTGGATATGAGGTGGGTGTGTTGCAAAGGGAGTGACAAGTGGAAGATGACACTGCTCGTTGCAGGGGTTTTGGACTAGATGACCTTAAAGGTCCCTTCCAACCCAAACTGTGCTATGATCCTATGATAAGGGATGCAGAGATGGAGTACTTACAGCCCAGGGTGAGGAGAGAAGAAAATCCCAGAGGAGAGCTGCACTTGGCCTTACTCCGCTTTCACTGTGTTGAAATATTCTGTCACCCACCCACAGTTTGATTTGTACATTGTTAGTTTAAAGTCAGCATTCTCAGGACTTTGGGCTCACAGTGCCATGGCAGGGAGCCTAGAGAATCTGGGATATGGCTGGTTAGTGTGGCTTTCTGATCACGAGGCAGCATACCTCACAGCTGGCTGGAGAGCCAAGAAACAGAACACTTCCAGCCAGGGGACAGGATGCTAGGAATTGGTGTTGCAGCCCTGCCTCGAGTTCATAGATTGCAAGAGGCTTCCAGCTAAGAATTGTAGTGTCAGTCGATCAGAGCTTTTCCCAGAAAAATTCTGGTTTTGTTAAAGAAGGTTTAAGGTCCTCGATATTTCCAAGTGCTCGGAACTGGGTGATCTTTGAGGTTCCTTCCAAATCAAACCATTCTGTGATTCTATGAAAGAGGGCTGGTAATGACTGCTGTTTCACACAAGGTGCTGGGCTGGCAAGAAGTTCCTGCTGAAGGTTTCTAATTGGAGAAGTGGGAGACTCTCTTTTCCCCATGTTCAGTGTAATTTTTGCCTGAACATGTTTCTGTCCACGACTCTTCTCTCCCTGCCCTCTAACTCTGGCTAGATGTTCTCTAATGGTCAGAGTTTTCCTGAGGGGAGTTTGGTTTTGCCCTCCACGTACGTGTGGTTTGGGGTTTTTCTTTCCCTTCTTCAATTCCAGAATCATTTTCCAAGTGCTCCTTATCCTAAACACAGAGATGAAGCAGCGACAGGAAAAGGGCTGCCACTCTGACGTATATTGGGATCTTTTAAGGGTAGGATTGTGATGGGCTTTATCCAAATACAGCGCCTGGCTAAGCTCTGAGGAGGACGCCAACGCTGTGGGAAGGCTCTGACTCACTGGGATGTGTTCGTTGACCTTTCTATAATGTGACAGTAGCAATAACACAAGACACCACAATCTACCTCAACGCTGAGCAAACACTGTCTAATTCTAGCAACACCCAGGGAGTCTAAAGACTCTCATCCTTCTCTTGCAGGTAGGAAAATGAGGTTTGCAGATGATGAAAGTTCTTTTTAGCATTGTAATTCATAGCAAAAGGTTTAGCAATTCTGTTCTGTCTTTAAAATGTTTACTCAAAAGCTTGAGCGTGATTTGCCTTTGGCAGGCTTTCTGATTTACAAAATCAGAGTCCCTTATGTCAACCTGTGCTGTGTGAAGAGGGACAGTTCAACAAAGAAAGGTATGGATGAGCTTGGGGCTCAGGCAAAGAGGAACATCATACACATGTTCAAATATATCTGACCATGTGAAATAATTCTTTTGAGCACGTCTGAACCTTTTATAAAATTCTGATATACTAGTAGGTTTTTTTTGGTCTGGATGCTGTCTCTCAAAGCCACGCTTGAAAGGTTCTTCCCTACAATAGAAAAGGATTTCCCATCCAGACGCCCAACCAGAAAGCCCTTTTGCTTGAGCCTATGTTGCAGTCAGAGGCCAGAGGCTCACTGTGCAGTACAAGCAGAATGAATGAACCCTAAGAACCTTACAGTGTTTGGATGCAGTGGTGGTCCAGACCAGAGCTTTGCCTGGTCTACCTTGGTACAGCCCCTACGCAGAGCAACAAGCAGCAGCTGAGCATCAGGCAAGGTTTATCAGTGCTGCTGATGCCCTTTGGCCATGGTGAATGCTGACAGTCTCTTGCAGAAGGAGATGGGTATGATTTTTAATCTGATATCAAGAGGTTTTCAGCAGGTGGAACTACACGGGTTGTGTTTCCTGGTAGGGATAGGAGAAAGGTGGGGGAGAGGAGGTGTTTAAAACCGTGCTTGATCTACAGCATCAGTGTGGGTGAGGGAAACAGCTGTCTCACATTTCTTGCCTCCCGTGGGAACTTCCTTGAAAGTTAATGTTTTATAGATAAAAGTGCAAGGTGACAAGGTGGCAGGGAACTTCTTTGATCTTTATATGGTAAGACCTGGTGTTGGAACCCATTTGATCTTTCAGGCATACCCACTCCCTCCAGCAATAATGGACGGGGAAAGTCTTTCTCAGAATAAGCACAAGGAGTTATTAAAATGTGTGGCAGTCAAATTGGCTCTGCTCCTCCCCAGACCACTGTGTGCTCCAGAGGGAGAAGGGATGGAGTGAGGCAACCCTTCACCTTTGAAAAAACTGAGAGGAATCTGTTCAACAGCAGATGACAGGACTGCCATAGGGACTGGCTTTGAGGAGAACAGGTTTTTTTAATCTGTAACTGGATGATCTTAACCGTGTCTGTTTCTAAAATGGATTTTCACAGCATAGACACACTCCAGGCTGTGTAGGTTTTGGTGCCAGTAGTGAAGATGTTATGGGATAGTTTAAATAAAATTGCTGTTAAGAGTTTAAATACCAGTCATAGAATCATCTGGTTGGAAAAGACCTCCAACTGTACCTGTCCCCTTACTAAACCATGTCCCTAAGAAACTCATCTACCCTCATTTAAATGCTGCAAAGGAACTCGGGCTCCGGTATTTGATGTGCTGGCTTGGGTGTTTCCTGTTGCAGGGCAGAGGATACAGCAGCTCTGGGTCCAATGGCACCACCCAAACCCAGGTGCAAATAAGCAGCAGGTGCCTATGGACCATGCAAATCCACCTGGGCTGGCAGCAGAGAGAGGCACCCTCAGGGCAGGAGCTGAGGAAAACAAAGCAGGGTGTGGGGACCGGGTGTTCTGTCAGCTTCATTTCTTCATCTCTCGCTGCTGCTGCCGCAGAGCTGGCTCTGCTCCTGCCTAATTGCCCCTGGGTTCTGATTTCAAGGCCTGTGTTGTGCAAGATCACGATAAATAACATATGAAGTGGCAGTGATAGAGCCAGTGGATGGGCTATCAGGTTGCACTTGCATGCTGGCAGTTAGACTCTGTTTTGACTTGTAAACTAAACACTCATGGTGCAGACATCCTCTGTGGTTTAGTGATTAGATCTGGGGACTGCATTTGGATTGCAGAGGTCAAGCCAAGGTGCTGTCACCCAGCTCTGAGCAACATGGGCTAAATAACAGTATCTGTGCTGCAGGATTCTCATTGGTAAAAAGGGGATGCTGTGAGACTTGGATTTTACCAGCCTCAATCCTGCTGTTGGGTTTTTTTTTCCTTCTTTTTAAAATTAAGCCCAGAATCTGAAATAGGAGACTGTTCCTGTTTGGCTTTGACTGGGCTCCACCCTGGGTCTGGGACCTCATTCCTGGTTTTGCTCTCCAGGCTGTGAGCATGAGCCTGTTTGCTGTGCGGCGCAACAGCTCTCATGGAGAGAGCAAGAAATAACAGGAAACTTTAGCCCATATTCTATCTTAAAACTTCAATTCTGTTGCAAATAGTAATTTTGGGATAAAAACTGTGTGAAAGGGAAGAAACCTGAAGCTGAAGAAATCAGAAAACACTATACTTACATTGTGGGGAGGATTGCTGCAGGAAGAGGATTACAGGGTGTGGGGTAACGCTGTGCCCTCGCTCCAGTCACGGGCTCCGATGTGGCGAGTGGCTTGTATTTCATCCAAGGTACATATAGTGGTGGTGGTACTGAGCAGACATCCCCATTCGATGCTTTGGGACCCTTAGGTGGAAGGAGATTTAGAAGTGATCAGTTGGTCTTGAGTTGGAATACAATCAGAGGCTGTGTTTGGCTTGCGGTTTGCAAAACTAAACACCCTGCTCTTTCACCCATCTTCTGCGGAAGATCAATACAGGTCACTAAATTTAGTCTCACAAAGCAGCTATTCTGACAAGTGCTTCTGTTCTTATTGTTCTTCTGGCTCCAACTCATGTTTGAATAAAGACCTTTGCCTGGTTTTGATCAGCTCTAGCAGTTGGCATCGAGGAACAAGCAGGTTTGCTAGGAGAAAGCAACTACTTACTGCTGTGGCAGTTCCTCCGATTGTTTGGACAGGCCAGGTCAGGCTGCTTTTCAAGGGTTGTGGAGGTTATGGAGTTGGGTTTGATAGTTACCAGCTGGTTGCAAGACAAGAGAAGAGCATGAGGCATTTTGCCAGTGAAGGTTAAAGGACAGCAATGCTTCTTCAGGTTCCTGGTTTGTCAGAAAGCCTCAGAGGGGATCTATAACAAGAGAACAGGCACCAGCAGCCAGCAAACCTTGGCACCAGTGATGAGGTCTCCTGAGCAAGGATTCCTCTGGAGGCCACAGCGAGGAGACTTCCTGTAAATTACACCTTATCTGTCCATCTCTGTGGTTTGGACATTGGGCTGCTGGTGTGAGACAGCCAAGGCATCTCTTTCGTTTGGTGATTTGCCACTGGGAGTTTTCCATCCACCTCTGATCCTTGTGCCATCTTTTCTGCCTCTGGTACTGAGAACAACTGTAAAGAAATCACCCAGGGCAGCATCTCATCAGACCAGGACTCCAATGCAGAGTGGAAGCCTGAGGTGACAAGCTATTGTACAGCTGTTTCTGTTAACAGCAGACAACTGGAGAAAAATGGCTTTGCAGGTCCTGAGGTGGTCCTATAGCATGTGACCTTTTAGAGTTGACCATGTCAGGCCCATTTTCCAGGGAGGACTGTGTTCTCTTCAGCCTGCCTGTGTTTGTTTGATGGGGTTCTGTTAATTTATGCCTCACTTCTTATTCTGAATGACCTGGAGAGTATCACTCCCATACGTTAAATATGGAGACAGATTTGTTGATGTTAAATAAGGTTGGAGGATCAGGAAGGGATCTGAAAATGTTAGGTTCTTTTTTTCCAGGGGATATGTTATCTAACAGGAAGAAAAATGCACTTTGCTTAAATAAAAGATTGTGTGCAGGAATTTAGTTTCCAGCTATTGTTTGAATGGGTGTTTGAGAACTGGGAAGCCCATGGCCAACAGTGAGCTGAAAACAGGAGAATGGATGTGCTCTACAAAGAACAATGTGAAATCCATGCTAATAGCACAGCGAGAGAGGAGCCCATGCTGGAGGATATAGAAAGACCTCGAAGGAACAGAAGAGCAAGCCAGATCTATTGCCAGATGGCTGCGGAGTCAGTGTCTCAGATCTGTCTTCTATAAGAACATAGCTGGAATTCCTTCTGTTTCGGAGTAGTCCCTCCAGAGTACGTAATAACTCAGTGTGGAGTCATCCTAGACCCCTCAGTGAGGTCTCAGGGGTATTTGAAAGAAAAATGAGCTGTTAGGAGGTGAAAGGATGGCTGGAGTGCAAGGGGTGAAAGGAGTTGGCAGTCATGTGTTGGTCATCCGCTTGCTTCAATGCTGGAGGGAAATAAGAAAGTATGACTGGGATAATCAGAAGCATGGAGGAATCTCCTTTGAAGAGAGATGAAAGTGGATAGGAATGTGGTAAAGCTGAGTAAGAGGTGGTTTCACAGGCTTATATAAAAGGAGGAGCATGCTAGACAAAGCTGAGCAAGAATTGCTGTACCTCCTAAAGCCCTCTGACGTGGATAAGAGGGGACGGAGTTCCCATAAAAAAGATTATTGTTATTACTATCATCATCTTAATTTAAATTGTATTTCGTTATGGAATTTATTGTCTCAAGGACAGTGACTTGACCCATGCAATTTTCAAGCATTACCGTCATGTATGACAACAAATTTGCAAGAAAGAGCACAAAACTTTGTGATTCAGAGCTTAACTTAACCTCTGACTCCTGAAGGCTGGGTGCACCAGGGTGTATGGGGCTGGAGAGCCTCAGTCCATTGCCAGCTACTGCAAGGACTTGTCCTCTTTTGAAACCACAGTGAGCCTCAAGGCTGGTACAAGAAGAGCAGGTTGAAGAGCAGCAGCTCCCTTCCACCAGCAAACACACACACAAACTTCCCTCAGCGAGGTATGGTGCTCCTACCCCTTTCTGTTGCCTAACTCTCCTTGTGGGCCACCTCTAGCGCTGCTAGTGTGGCCATAACTTCTGGTAGTCTCCCATCCCTACACCCATTCCACAGCTGCATCCCACCAACTTCTAGCTTCTCCCCTGCTAATGGGAGAACTCTTCTTGTTCATGTTTTGGCCAAGTTGGTGACACTGTCATCAGAAACTCTCTGTGCTAGACACATGCATTCTGTTGCTGTGTAAATATTTGTAATGAGCACTTATTTCCTCCTGGAGGGCTGTGTAGAGCAGTCAGGGTTGGATAAACACAGGGTGGAGCAGATTTCTGGGCACACATCATGGATGCGAGGACATAACCTGCAAATCAGGAGAGTAATGAAAGCATGGGAGCTGGGCAGGTTCCTGAGGAGTCCTGCTGATGGATCATTCAGGAGGGCAAGAAATCTTAGTTCGAATCACTGCCTGTGGAGCAGCATGGAGAGGTTTCTCTACTTTGCGTCATTCAGGCCAAGTTCTGGTCTTGATAAAGTTATTCTGGAAGCCTGTACGGTCCTACATCCCCTTTCCTCACAGTGGATGTGGTGGGAAATATGGCCTGACTTCTAACTTTCAAATGCAGTAGATGTGGCATTGCACAGGGTATGTAATCCCTGGTCTGGCATCCACACAGGGACCCCCAGGCTTCATTCCCTTCTCTTTATCTCCTGCTCTGCTGCCTCAGGATGTGACTGCAGCCTGGGTCATGCTCTGGGTGAACTTCCACCACTGTCAGCAAGCGGGCAGCTGAGATAATGACACAATAAAAAGCTTCCAGGCAATGGGAGCTGTAAATAATGCAGCTAAATTACTCCCTACTTTCCAGGTTAATTATGGGGAGGGTGTTTATTAATAACGTCAGAGCTGAGACCTGGTCCACCTTTCTCCTGGCTGCTGAGATGTTAAAGCAAGCCCAAAAGATGTGTTGTGCACCAGTCAATACAGGGAAAAGAAAGGGAAAGTTCTAACATGCCTTGGGCTGAGAAGTGACTCAACTCCAAAAACCTCAAACTGCTGAGAAGTTCTGACTTCTGCCTGAGTCAGATCTTGTGAGAAGGCGGCCCTGGTCTGCTGCTCTAGAAAGCTCAGCCACCCTCCTGCTGCTGAGGATGTGGCTCTGAGAAGCGAGAGCATTTAGGAGATGAGTGTGTGTGATAAAGAGATTTAGACAACATGACCTATAGGGAAGACTGGGAACAACTGCTGCTGTTTAGTCTAGAGGTGATGGAGAGGATGCAGAGAACATGGGGTTTTAAAAATAAGTTATTTGTTTTGGAAAGCTTTGTGGTGGGTGAAGCTCTACAGCAGGGCTGTGAGGGAAGGCTCTCCTTAGAGCTGATCTCACCAGGATGGTGCAGCCACTCTGAGCTGGGGTCAGGGACAGGCAATAAAGAGCTGACCATTCTATTCCCTCTTGTGCTACATTTCCATGTCTCTCTAACAACTTGTAAATGCCTTTCTGTTGAAAATGTGGCTTACAAGGCTTTAAAAAGGCAAGCTTTGAAGCCTGCTGTTCTTCCAGGGTTTCAGGTTAACAGCCCAGGAGCTGAGAGGTACCCACCTGCCAAAAAACGGGCCCTGTTCTTAAGCTGGGCACTGCATTGCAGTTCTGAGGGTGAGCAGAGCCCTGCTGATCAACACAGCTGGGGATCACAGTCCTTGATCAGGCACTGAAGAAGGCAAAAGCCATCTTGGTTTATTTTCTACTTTTCTCCTTGAAGATGTTCATCTGCTGTTGAACGTCAGGTCTCCATAAGGCTGAAATCTGGGACCACATCTCCTTTCTCTCACAGCCCTGGTAGTGTGCCCGTGCTCTTCATGCTGTAAAACATGCCCTGGTTCCCATTTCTCCAGCATGTGGAGGCAGGACCATGCAGCATCCTTCACCTTTGCTCTTGCTCCAGAGCATCCCGCCAGGGAACTGGTATTTACTTTGTAGTTTTGGCAAATGCTTGAAGCCTAGGAAATGTTTACCAATTCTGACATTTTTTGGCTGCAGGATTTGTTTCTCTTCTCTCCCAGTTTGGTGTGGAAACTCCCTCTTTTGAGGTAATCAGTGTTTTTTGCTGTTGTTTACAGCTGATGGGATCTGGTTCCTGGGAAGAGGAACACATCATGAGCTGCTGTGGTGTAGCTAAGTGAGAGTGATGCTGACTTCCCCCTCACCCCAAGCCCTGACCCCTCTCTCCCACCTTTGCCCTGTGGCAGCAGTGGCAGGTGCAGCTCTGCCTAAAGCCAGAGTTTAAACCGCTGTGTCAGAGGGAAAAAGCAGGAGAGAGGAGAAATAACTTCCCTCATCCCTTCTCCCAGCTGGGTTGCATCCCTGAAGGCACAGAATAGCGTAGCCAAGGAATTCTTTGCTCTTAAGAGAAAGCCCAGGCGTGAATCCATGTGAAGCTCAGAATAAGAGAAAATAATCTGACTCCCTCATGCTGACAGCCTGATGTGATGCTCCTCCAGCATCCCCTTGCTGTTGCAGCAGCAGGGGACACAGTGGCTCCCCTGCAGCCAGGGTGGGTAGGGAGAGTGGTCGGGATTAGGGCATCAGCTGAGGAGCAGGGAGAAGGGATAGCAGATGGAGCTGGAGGGGGGAGGCGGGAGGACATGCCACTGCCTCTCCCTTGGCCCTGGGCCTGGTTCCTGTCCCAGGGTTGGCTGAGGAACAGCATTTTCCTCTGCTCCTCTTTGCCTGAGACCTGGAGCCACCACAGTCCTGCCCCTTCCCCAGGCCTCTCCTATTGGCTTTCTCCTGCTGCAGGCATCTGCTCTTCCTGAGTACAAAGAATTATTTGGGAGAGTCAGATCCTACATTCCTCATGCCTGAGGCCTCTCAGATAGCTCCAGCCAGTACAGTCACTTTAAAATGCAGACCAGACAAAATCTGCCTGAGTTTGCCGAAGGCTGAAGCATCCCATTTGTTTCAGGAGATGCTTTACTGTATCTTCTGCTGTCCTGCACGCCACAAAGAGCCTCGAGGAGCCCAGGAGCTTGGGGGTGGGGAGCTACAGGTGGAGCAATGGGATTTCATTCATCTCAGGGAGAAGGTGCGTCACGGTGATGTGACTTTTCATGCAGGAGTGAATGCAGGTGAAGTGTCTTCTCTTTAATAAATAGCTAAACCACTCATGCCTTTACTTGAAAATGTAGCTGTGTTTGAGCCAGCTCAGCGTGGATTTCCCAGGGGTGGGTGCAGCCAAGAGCAAGTGATCACTGGGGCAGGGCATGTCTGCAGGCTCCTGGGACCAACAGGAGTAAATGGCAGGAAAAGAGGGCACCAGTGCCCAAGGCAGTATTGGAACAAGCTGGGAATGTGGCTCAGTGCTGCTTGAAGCCATGATCTGAGCTGCAGGCCCAGGGCAGGCAAAATCCCAGCTGGGCTCTTCACCTTTTCCACCAGCACATGGGAGCACTTTGGAGAAGTGCCACCCCTCTGCCTGTCTCCTCCAAGTTTGAGCAGTCCCCTCGGGCTCTTTGCTCAGCCTGGGCTGTGGGATTTAATTGTCTCTTTGGGAAAATCTGGGGGAATCTGAGCTGTAATTGCCTGAAGCATCTGCTGCCCTTTGAGATCAGGTTGGAGCCCAGGCCATGCCACCCCAGCAGACATGCCTGTGCTCCCTTGACAAGGATTTATTACACAACCCGCCCTCTCATGTCGCTGCCACCAGGAAATTCCCCAGCGTAGCAATAGTGGAAAACATGTAGTTATAATACTGTAGTGTAATTCAGCTGTTCAAATAAATAACAGCCCATGTGGGAACTGAGAGTGATTTTTATTCCATAATCTTTCCAAAGCAGGATTGTTATTAGAGCCTTCTATTTTTAAGTACTTTTGTCAAGCATCTCTCATGAATTTGTCATTCTTTCTGCCTGCTGCAGTTCAGTTCCTCCTCCAGAACCTCCCCCCCGCCCTGTCATTTCCCCACAGCTCCTAGGTCAGTCTGACCTGATGACTAAATCTTTCAAAGCCTGATCCTGATTCTTATTAATCATTTCTGAAAAAAAATGTGGTGTTTTTTTGCTAGAAGTTCTGATTTTGGGTAGGTCTTTTCCTGAGTCAAGACCTCCTGTGCTAAAGGCTTCAAGGCAAGAATTGTAAAGATGCACTGTCCCAGGACCTGGTCTTGTTCAAGCAATGGCTCTGTCCTAGCAGGATGTGATCCGTGGAGAAGGATCAAACCATTAATATTAACAGCTTGCTTCCGCCCAGATTAATGGGGTGATTGAACACACTCTGGTATCTGTGTTGCCTTGCGTCAGGAAAGCCAGGAATATGTGGCTGTGGATGTGTCCTACCTAGCATGAGACCCTCTAAAAACCTGCCTTCACAAGCAACTTCTGCCCCTCGTCCCCATCCAAGTAGGTGCTGACCCTCCCCACTGAGTTTCAGCTCTGGGTAATGGTGAAAGGGTCTGAAATGCATAAACACATAGAAAAAACCCAACTTTCTTTGCCCATGTGGTTTTCATAGACCATGGAGCCCGCCCAGCACATACAACATCCACGCCTGGGTCTGTCCCAGGGGCTTATGCTTAAATAAACTGTGTTTCTTGATCTCTCCACTCAGTTTAAATTTGTGCCAGTTGCTGGTGCAAATTGTCCAGGGCTTCCTGCCCAAGCTTGAATAATGCTGAGGAGGAGAAAGTCTGTCTGGCTAGCAGGAGAAGTCGTGGCTTGTCTGCAGGTGGTACCAAGCTCGTGTGTATTCCTGCTGCCCAGTGAGGCGTGCTGGCTGCCTTGGGAGGGGACAAAGGTGCACAAAAGGGAAAGGTCTCCCTGCTGAAGAGCCTGCGGGCTGGATCCTCAGCTGGTAAAATCTTGAGTGGCTCCAGGGAGGGTGTGATATTTTGGTGAAGGGTTTGGTTCTCTTTTCTGGCTCCAGGCTCCTGGGAGAGACAGGGAAGGGGCTGCCGCTCATCCCTACTGCGGCACTGGTCTGGCCCTTACATCACCCCAGTCCTTGGGCACCGAGGTCCTCCCCACTATGGGTGTGCTCCCTATCAAGTCTGGGGAGAGGAAATGGGAGGCAGTAGCGTTAGGGATGTGGCTCTACAATCAACTGCTGATGCTTGGCATTATGGCATTTGTAATTGCTGAGCTCCAGGGAGACACAAGCAGGGCTTGGATGCAGTTTGGTGGTCCAGAGTGAACACCTCAGCCCTTACTGGAGCGTTTGAATCCACGTGGCTGTTGCGTGTCCTGGTGTCTGCTTTCCCACCCCTATGGAAGCAGCCTGATGGAGGCATTCCCTGCAGAGCTTCACATGGGCTGTGCTGGGACTTGTTCTGTAGCCACCCTGATGCCAATGTGGTGGTGACCAGCTACAAGCACCTCTCCCTTGAAACCAGGCCTTTGGGTTTTCAAAGGCTCTCTGCACACTGGGATGTCACGGGGCTGAGCGAGTACCTTGTGATGAGCAATGCAGCATCTTTGGGTTTGCAGCATCAGGGCAGAACAGCCACGGCAAGGAAGATTCAGAAGCAAATGTGAAGAATTTGCAGAACTCCATGACGGGAAGGAGACAGTGTGCTTGGAAGGTTGTTTCTGGTTAGGGCTGGTGGGATAACACTGCCCAGACAGAGAGTGACTGTTTTCCTTCTTGGCTTGTTGCCTGAGCAGGAGCTGGCCTTCTGCATCTGCCCATATAACCCGACTCATGCTCGCATCAGTGGTATTTCTGTACCAGCTGGGACCAGGGCTGCTGTGTCCAGAGCAGGAGGCTGCTTTAAATCCACTCCAGCACCCCAGGAAAAAGGCTTCTGTAGCCCGTTCTCCCCAGGGACTGGAGTGCCACCAGCATCTCGTTGCTGGGGACCTTGTTGTGGTGCAACAGGACCAGAGCCTGGTCCGGGGCTGAGTGTGATGCTCCTCTTGGGTTACTATGAACCCTCTCAGAAAGGACAGGACTAATTTTGCTCAATGATTGTTAAAATGTTCAAAAGACCTGAAAAACAAAACCAGTCCTGAAAGCACCAATGCTTCAATAGATTCTTTTGTAAATGACAAACCCTTGTACTCAATTCTTTGATTTTTGGGGGGCTTTCTTGTGGCTTGAAACCGAAGGTTTTATTCCAACATGTCACTTAATTAAAAAACTGCTTGCATCTTCAAAGCATTCATCTTGCACTCAATTTCTGACAGTTTCCATTTGCCTGAAATAAATGTGGTTTTTTTTTTTCCTGTATAAGAGAACCGAATCCCAAACCCAGCCCTTAAACACTAATAAACTCAGAGAGCTCCAATCTGCTCCGAGCTGCGGGCTCGCTGGAGGTTTCCTGCTGCCAGAGCTGGGGAAGAAGGAGTTAAAGGTTTGCATTGGAAGAGCAGCCCAGCTGCCTGCAGAGGCTTAGATCCTTCTTCATCAGTGTTTGATGGCTGGGGAAAAGGCAGGTCCAAATCCAAACGCCACTTTCTAGACCGAGGACAGGATTACAGCCGACTACCCGGATTCACCCTCTCGGAGGAAACCAGGAGGAGCCGTCTTTGGGGCTGGGCAGGCTGGTGTTTGCTTCTGTTCGCAGGTTTGGGGTTGCAGTCCGTGACTTGCAAGGTTGTGCTTCCAGACTGGTCACTCCAGGAGCTCCCCTGCCAGCCAGGGCTGCAGGAGCAGCCCAGGCCCCCGGGTGATAGGCGCTGGTGGGACAAGGGACGGCTCTGTCCCCTCTGCCTCATCCTTCGGCAGGTGGCTGTGTAGGGGAGGGCTCAGCCCACGCTGGGCGGGACTGGGAGTACTGGGAGCACTGCCACGGAGGAGTGGGCTGTGGGATTGAGGCCGGAGAGAGCACGGGAGCACAGGGCTGGATGTGGCTGAGGTAGGTGCCTACCTTTTTCCTAACTCCTCCTTTTCTCCAGGGCTGATCAGCTCCTGTCCTTGTGTGCGAAGTGCCAGGCTGGGAGACGGATGCTCTGTGCAGCTCCGTCCCTTTGGGCACAGAACAGGAGGGGAGGTTGGACAGCGAGGTCGTGGTGGGCTGTTTTAGGGAGGCAAGATGTCGGGCTGTGGCCAGGCTGAGCCTTGCTGGGGCCCGCAGAGTCAAGGGGGGCTGTTTCCCAGCTTGGGGGATTGCATCCCTGCGGAGCTGGTTGTGGCAAGGAGTGGGAAGCAGGACCAACCTGTGGCAGGGAGCAACATGGGCAGCTTGCTCTGTGTCCCCATCTGTACAGCACGAAGGGGGTCGTGGGGCTGTGGGCTTTTGCTGATGGAACAGTGGTGACTTCTGTCCTCTTTAAAGGTGGCTATTCCTGCCCCTCTCCTACAGAGCCCTCTGGCAGCCCAAGCAAGATCTCCACCAGCTTTGAGCTCTGCAGGCGACCATCCCTCCAAAATGATGGAAAACACAGTCTTTATGTCATTTACCTTCTACAGCACGATCTTGATTTTAAAAATGTATATCATTGCCATCATTACGGGACAAGTGAGACTCAGAAAGAAGGTAGGTTCCAGTTTCCTTTACCTTTTTTCTCCCTTTCTGGCTTTCCCCTTAGGTTCCTGTGGTTTTTCTTTCCTTTTTTATTGCTTTAAAGGCCAACAAAGTTTTCCTGAAGCAAGCTGAGTTTTCTTTGACTGCAGTTGAAAGCAAAACACATTTCATAGCTGCGGCAGATAAATATCTCACTCCTCTTTGGCTCTTTATGTTTGTTCCTACCATCTGTAGCTTGATGTTTATAATTTCAGAATCCTAATCTAAACAGTAATTTCAGATCTAAAATGCCATGCAGGTGAGCTGCTTCTGGAAAGAGACTGTTTATAGTTAGTTTGCTGTGTCTGGGTAAAAAGGAGGAAGTCAAAAAAGGTTTCAGAACAAATTATTGATTGCGATGGTCTTTTTTCTCACAATGGAGCAGAAAGCTTTGGTTCTTTCAGAGGCTGAATCGCCGTGTGAATGCTTCAGGAGAGCAGAAAATCATGGAGAGTAAAAACAATAGCTGGAGGAAATGGTTCTTGGACACAGGGGAAAATACAGGGAGGACCAGGAGCTCTGGCTGCTGTCAGGAGATGGGGTTAACCAGAGCTTTTATTGCCCACAACCCAAATTGAACTCATGGAAAAACGCAGCTGTCTGTAAATTATGTTTTAAAGTATTTGAGGAGTTTCTGACTGCATCAATGAAACGGGAGGGAGAGATTTCTGCTCTCAGATAAAGCTCAAAATAGGTATTTCTGTGCTGTAGCATCATTGTAAGGGATGATTTGGCTTCTCCCCTTGTGTTTCTAAATGATGCTCCAGCCCAGTCAGTCTGGGCTTGTAACAGGATTAAAGAAAGCGCCAGGGTCCTTTTCAGGCTGCAAAGTGAAGCTGCTGCTTGTAACCCGGTCCCTGCGGAACAGCTTCTGAGCAGAGGTGGTGAGCTCGTATAAATTATTTTTACTCCTAAGTTTGTTAGTGTAGGATCTGATTTCCCCAGGGCTGGTTTCAGTCACACAGCATCACTGCCAAAAAGCCAGCCGGGGAGTATTCTTTCTTGGTAGGTGAACTAATCTGTCAGTCTCGTTATCTTTTGGATGCTGCTTTCAGTGTCTGTGAGCTGTGTGCCAGGAGTGATCTCACCTGATGACTGGCAGTCTCCTTGTGATGGGTTTCATGGGGAGAAGCAGACTGGGATCAGGCTGGATTTCCTCTGAAGCCCCTGGCATGGGATCTGCTCAGCGGGCAGAACCGGGTTTTTCAGAGGATAAGGAAAACCTCTTGGGAGTTGCAGAGTTTAACCCCCAGCGCTGTGCACATGGAAATGGAGTTGCTCTTGTGTTTGTGAAGAAACAGGTGCTGGAAGTTCTCCTTGGACAGGAAGAAATCCCCGCTGGTCTCACAGACCGGGAGCAAAGCTTCTACCTGTGAAGTTCCTGGGAACATTATGAGCAGGTGTGTTATGGGAACTCTCTCTTGCAGGCGTTTGCAAACCCAGAGGATGCTCTGCGGAACGGGGGGCTGCAGTACTACCGTGAGGACCCCGACGTGGAACGGTGCCGCAGGCGAGTACACGGCGGTGCTGGCATTGCCCCTGCGCCACAGGGAGGTCCCTGGCAGCTGCTGGCAAAGCAGCAGTGGGAAGCTAAAGGGCTCATTAATTAAGTAATTACCTTGATGGGTTGAATGCTCAGAGCTCAGGACCCTGTACACTGTGGCAGCTTAATATTTAATGGAAGCATGGTGTGCACTGGAGCGAGGACACGTGGAATGATCTAGGTTTGGGGTCTGACTCTGATACAGTTAATCTCCCTCCTAGATGCTCAAAGTCCTGCAAGCCCCTGATGGCTTGTCCTGTACCCACACCCACAGGCTCCTCAGGTCCTGCTTGGAAAGGACCCTGAACCCCCCCAGATCCCTGCACAGCTTGGACAGTACCAGGCCATGACTGGAACTGTATTACTGGTCCCAGTGCTGTATACTGCCCTGTTTAGGGATCTGGGAAAAGGCTGGACAGCATCACAGTAGTATTTGTCTCCCTAATTATCAGGTTTTCAGCCCTGAGCTTGCTTTGCTGTCCCCCTTACCCAGGAGGTGCCTCGAGTGTTGGACTGGATTGCTGTGTGGGCTGGTGACGTGCAGGGAAAGGGGCTGGAGCCATGCCCTGCTCTCAGTGAGCCCTTGGCCCCAGCTCTGCTGTGGCTGGGACCACGCCACTTGCCTGTCGTTGCCTGCAAGATTTGCTTTAAAAAAACATCAGTGCCACCTAAACCCTGGACTTCCAGAAGGAGGAAAAGGGGAAACAAACTGTTCCCTTGCTAGGAAGAAGAAAATAATAGTAGTAATAATAATCACAATCCTCTTTTGATTAGTCAGAAAAGACAAACTTCCATAAAAATAAATAACTAGAGCTCTGTTAGAGAAGTCTGGAGAATTCTGGGGTCTGATTTGTGCACTCAGGGACAGTCCTCGCTGACCTGTTCACAGCCCTGGGGAAGAGAAATCAAACACAAGGTGTTTCCACTGAACAAGGCTGATACTGAGTTTTCTTCTCAGGCGTTATCAGAACAGGAACAGAGGCACAGGGGGCTCTGGGGTCTGTGCAGGGCAGGAGTGGAGCAGGGAAGAGCAAGCAGCAGCCGGGAGGGATGTTTCCCTCTTGCCTCTTAGAGAGGCCCCTGGCTGAGTCTCAGCTCTGGAACAACAGAGCCTTCTCTTTCTTTTCTCCTCCCTGTTCTTCCGTTTGTCCTTCCAGCCCTGCTCAACCTCTGAGTCCCCCGGGGCTTGTTTGGATGGAGCTGCCATGGGGTGTGGAGGGTTTTGTGGCAGCATCCACAGAGGCGATGCTGGCTCGGGACAGCAAATGGGACCCTGGGTTGGGAAGGAAAGGGGCTGTGAGCCAGCAGGCAGCAGCCTTATCCTTGTGTCTGGGAGAGGGCCTTATCTGCCCAGTGACCGTCTGGCCAGGAGGAGCAGAGGGCTTCCTGCAGCTCTCCGCCTCGCCCCCAGGTTTGGCAGGGAATAAGTCTCCTCCATGTCTGGGTTGTAATCAGCTCATCCCCACTAAGGCCTCCTGGCATTACTGCTACAACAGCAGGACTCATTTCAGTGTCTTTTCCAGGCCAATTCCTCTGTGCTCTCCCAAAATCACTCTCAGAGAGCAAGTGAAATAGGGTTTTCTGAAGGCTCCTTGCCATGTTCATCACCTGCCCTTGCTTAGGGATGTGGCTCTTAAGCTAGGGACTGCTTCCCATGGAGGTGAAAGAGCAGGGAGCAGAAAGCCCCTTGCTCTCCTCTCTGTTTTGGGGATAATGGGGTGCTGAAAGCCCTTGGGGTAGCTCTTTTCTGGGCACAACAACCTGTGCATCTCCTTCATGCTGCAGCAAAGCTGGGGATGGAAATAGCTCAGGTGCAGTATTTGCCCACAGGTGCCTTAGCCTGGCTGAGTTGGTGCCTGGCCTGGGCTCTGGCATGGGGAGAGGGCAGCAAGGGACACTGGTGTGGACTGGTGTTCAGTGCATGGGTCATTTTGTGTGACATGGTGATGGGAACCAGCTGCTGGAGCTGGAGCCTTGCTCGTGTCCCCGTCCCCAATCATCCCAGTGAGGAGGAAGTGTGTTGGGGAAAGCTGGGTGACTGGAGCCCTTCCCTGCAGCTCCTGCTCCATCGCTCAGAGCCCGATCCTGCCTGGGGAACAGTCACCCACATTTGGTGTTGCAAATATCTGATGGAGAATATTTTGGCAAACCTTAGGCTGAAGAAAACAGTGTTTGGTGGGGCAGTTAAAACACAGCCCTCTCTTTTCCAAAGTCAGTTTTCAGCCAGGTCTGTCCCAGCGTGGCTCTGTGCTAATGAGCTGCAACTGAGCGTTCTAAAACTTCCCAGCCACTTCTCAGAAAAGTAGCACAGGCACCTTGGCCTTTGCTTCAGGGAAAAAATTGCTTACAATTTTCTCTGGGCTTTGTGAACATTTAAATGTCCTGGGGTACAGGAATGGGGAAGCAAGGGCGGTTCTTATCAAGGCTTCATCTCTGCCTCTGACTTCATCTCTGCCTCTCAAACATTCTGAGATAACAGGGAAAAGGCAACTAAGCCTCATGCTTGGGTCTTTCTCCAGTCCAGATCTGTCCCCACCTGCCAGGGCACAACCTGAGAATCCCCCCATCGAAGCCCAGGGACGGGCTCTGTGCTGCAGAAAGCAGCTCTTGCATCGCAAGGGAGCAAAAGAAGGAGAGAAGGAGGTGGTGGGAGGGCAAGGGCAGCCTTGCTGCTTTGGGAACCAGTTTCCCCTCCTTTGAATGATGGTACCTGGGGCAGGAGGGACAAAGCCTACTGTCACGGCACGATCCACTCCTGTTTTGGCAGTGGTGTGGGTGGTGGCAGGTGATGCTGTGACACCCAGGCAGATGTGTGTTCAGAGGGAGCGCGAGGTTTGGCCCCATCAGTGTCCAGTGTGTTGTCGCGTGGCCACAGCAGTCCCTCCTCCCTGCCTACAGGGCAATTAAGCAGATGCTCCTGGCACAGTTCAGGAGGTGCCCAGGGCGCTCCTCCCCAGTCCCCTTTGGATGCACTTATAGAGAAAGGCAAAGCCATGAGCCCTCTCATCCAGGGAGTTTCTCCTCTGGACAAATCGCAGCCTGGAAACCGCCTCACTGTTGTGTAACATGGCCACATTTGGGACTGTGCCATGCTGGCTCTGCACCAGCTTTGAGCTTTTCATAACCTTTCAGGGTCTTTATTTTGCTTTGTTTTCTTAAAAGCTCTAACCCTGGAGCTCTCATCCGTTGCTGCAAAGGTGTCCCAGTCATGGAGCATAAGTTTTGGGAGCACAGCATCCCAAGGGAGAGACAGTGGGTGGTAAAATCCTGTTATGTGCATGAGTAGGGGGATCTGACTCCTCTGGGGGCTGCATCAGCCCCGTTTCTTGAGCTGCACCCTGGGCTGGGTGTTCTGGCTGCAAGGGATGGCAGGGATGGGACACAGCAGGGAAGCCTGGTGGGAAGGAGCAACCTTATCTCTGTTTTCAGGGCCCACCGCAACGACATGGAGAACATCTTTCCCTTCCTCTTCCTTGGAGCTGTCTACTCCCTGCTGGATCCCAGTCCCACAGTGGCCAGGATCCACTTCTTCATCTTCTGCGTGGGGCGCATCGTCCACACCATCGCGTACCTCCTGCGGCTGAAGGCACCCACGCGCTCGGTGGCCTACAGTGTGGCACAGCTGCCCTGCTTCTCCATGGCTGTGCAGATCCTCCTGGCCACCACCCCCTACTGGTAACACGCAATGAGACCGGCCTTCCAAACCCCCTCGTGCTGTGCTCTGCCGGTTTCCCCAGCTGGACTGGGTGGTCTGTGTGTGCAAGCACTCGGTAGGTTGTCAGGGAGGCCACCTGCAACCCAGGGATGCCCAGTGCAGCCTTGACAAAGTCCCTGTGCTATTGAAATCAAGCAAAGAAGTCACCAGAGAGAAGGAGCAGTCTCCCAGTGGAGCAGGGAGGGGATGGGGAGGCGAGTTTCTCTCAATCCTGCTAAGGGTGTGAGGGGAAAACACCTGGACTGCCCCTTTGAGGAGGGGGTTCATTGAAGGAAAGAAGGTTTTCTGGCCCAGCTGCATTTGGAACTGGGAAGGGGAAAATGAATACCTTGGTCGTGAATACCCTGTGAATCAGGAAGGGAAAGCCACAAGGGCTCCATGGAATCTCTTGCTTGGCAGAGGTGGGGGGTTATAAAAGAGCCACCCTTCTCCTGCCTGGCCATGTAGCTCTGTAGGGAAGGGCACTCCCTTAGTTTCCCTCTCCCCATGACGAGGAGAATGGAAGGCAGGTACCTGCCAGGCAGGGTAACGTGGAAGTCAGAATCTCAGGGGTGATGCTTTGAAGCCACCGAAGCATTCAGAGCTCCCAGTGCCACCTCATCGCATGCCACAGGACACAGCTCCTTGCTGGGGAGCCTTGCTGCAGGCAGGAGCCGGTCTGTCCCAGCAAGGACACCCTTTGGCCAGCATTCAGCAGCTCCCAGCCAGCAGCAGCCGTGGCTTTTTCATCTCAGTCTCACCGTGGCAAGATCGTAGAATCATAGAATGACCTGAGTTGGAAGGGACCCACAAGGATCATCAAGTCCTGGAGCAGCCATCAGGAATTGCTTACCCTGTACAGAGCCGGACACAAAGCTTTGGGACTTCTGAGAAGAAGCTCACACAAAACAGAGGGTTTGCAGCTTGCAGGCAGAGCTTTCTCTCAAGGGCAATCTGCGTTCACATGATGCTGATGCCTAAAATTCAAGCAGCCTGAATTTCTCCCTCTGTTTGTAGCCTTTCTTTGGCCGCAGAACAGCCCATTGCTATTTGGGGAATGTGCCGTGACAGCTTTGGGGGTGTTTTCTTTCAGCTCTTTCCTGCTCTCTGCTGCTGCCCAGCCGTGCACAGCCTGGATTAGGTGGTGTTTGCAGAAAGCTCTGGAAATGGGCAGAGTGCCTTTGAACCTCCTGGCAGGAGGAGGCCACTGCTCTGTGGTGTCACATGAAAGCTGTCCTAGTTGAAGAAGAGAGGCTGGGACCTGAGCTCCTCTGTCGTGCATCTGTCCCAGAGTGCCAAGGACTGGTCCAGGCAACACCAGCACATGATGGAGCAGCCCTGTGGAGGACAAGGCAGGGAGAAGGCTCTGCTGTTCAGTGCCTCCTCCCTCCTCTAAAGGCAGCACAGAGTTTTACTAAGATCACAGGAGGAAACCAGAATGAGCAGAAAATAAAGTCCCCTTCCACTTGTCCTAAGCACTGAAGCTGTTCCTTCAACTCTGCTGCTCTCAGAGGTGTATTTACTGAGACCTCACTGTGTGCAGAAAGCATGAAGTGAAACACCAGCTCAGCCCCTTGCCCAGCCTGGGTAGCAGCTTCTGTAGCAGTAACTCCTGACCCCAGCGTGCTGTGGCCTTAGGCTGAGCTGTTTGGTGAGGTTTGGAGCAGAGTGCACAGCTGCCCCGTGGGGGATGCAGCACCCACCGTGTGTGGAGGGTGGGCAGGACTCCACGTTCAGCAGTTTGGCCAACAGAGCCTCAACAGATGTCTGGCTAATAAATTCCCTTCTTAACAAGCCTTTTCTGCCTCACGTGGTGCACAAGGTCTCGAACCCCTGTACGTTTTGCTGCTGCTGCACATGCATCCTGGTGACAGGAAGCAACTATTCCCAATAAAAACAAATCATTGTGTTCTGATACATCCTTCCTTCGGGAGCAGCAGATGCAGCTGGGTAGCAGCTGGCTTCAGCCCCAGCAGGACAGCTCCCCAGCTGCGAAGTGCTTTGCAGAGCCTGGAGTGCCCCAGAACTCCTAAAGAGATGTCCCTTTGCTCGGGGCTCACCTGCCCTGCAGAGGAAGCTCTTTTCCAGGTGTGTATTATTTGTCCTGATCCTTTAAATGCAGCAGAACTGGAGCCAACAAAGCAGTTCTGCTGTTTTCCTTCCTAGAGCAGTAGGTTTCTACAAAGCCTGGTGTTCACCCAACCCTCCTCCACCCCAACTTCCCCAAAGCAGTTTGAAGGTCTGAGATGCATCGTCCTAGCAAGCTTTCTTCACATCCCACTTGTGTTCAACCAGCTGCTTCTTCCCCAAGTGACCAAGCTGGTACTTGAAATCCTGGAGGGCTGAAGAAGCTCAGGTAAGGTGTGGTTGGTTTCATTTCTGTGCTTATGACTTGTAAAGGAGCTGCCTGTATTTTTCAAGCTCAGCAGCCCCCTCATTTAGCTGGTAGCTTGCTGGGAAGCAAAAAGTCTCATTTTCTTGGGCTTGCCCTGTTTTCTTAAACTGTTGGTGTTTAGGAGGTGCTGCCCTGTCAGTGTCTGCGTCAGCTGGTTGAGATGGCTCCATATGGTAGTTTTTTTCTTTCCCTCATGCTTTTTGCTTTCAAATAAGAAAGGCAGAAGATTTACAATAGAGGCTCTTTCTACTACATGTCGCTGTGGTTAGAGATGTAGCTGGAATTGAGAGTTTTGGCATGGAAAGGAAGAAATAGGGCTGCAGAACCCCCAGCCCCCAGAGCTGCCAGCTCCTTCAGCATCGTCTAAATTGCCTGTTTGGTGCCTGGGGCTGATGCCCTGCTCAGGGAAGCTGAGGTTACGTGCAGAGCTCCACTTTCTTCTTTTTTATTAAAAAAAATAAACCCTGCTGTACTGGCTGCAGGGAAAAGCTTGGGAATGTGAACTCTCCTGCCTCCAAAAAAACAAACAGAAAAACCCCACGAGGCAAACTTCAGAGAGGCCCAACTATTGTGCTGATTTTGAAGTGCTGTGGAGGTTTGTGAGAGGCAGGACAGAGCCTGGCTCTGCACTGCATGGCCAACCCAAGCCCCAGCTGGGCTCTCCCAGGACCGAGGCACTAGGAACTGCTGCCTCTCCCTGGGCACAGCTGGTGGTGGTTGCTGTGTGCAGGACAAGTCACGAGCTATGGCATCCCCTGCCTTTTCCCAAACAACATCCTAAAGCCCAGAGCTCCCAGAGTCCTGCTCTGGCCTTGGTGCAGGAGGAGGATATGCCCGAGGTCTCTCGCAGCTCCTGGAGAGCAGGGATGGTGGTCGCATGGACCAGTCTCTGGGTTTCAGCGCGTGTGCTCTGTGCCAGCAATTTGGTTTTCACACCTGGTTCAAACTTGAGGTGGTGACACTGCAAAACACACCTGGGGCTGCAGAGGTTGATGCTCCAATATTTGAATATGATTGACACTGCCAGTGTGTGTCTTCTCTTCACCCTGCTGAGCCCAAGATGTCTGGAGGTGGAGGAAAAGTGAGCAGAGACCCACCACAAGCCAATTCCCCTCCCATGTGCTTCCAGCCAGTTCAGCCCCAGGATCCGTCCTATCTCTGAGCTTTGGGCTCACCCCTTCCTTACCTTCCTGTCCCTTCTTGGGTGTCTTCTGTTCGTCCAGGCCTTCCCACTTGTGGGAATGAAGATCTTCCTTGAGCATCTCTCCTGTGACACAGGTCACTCTGCCCTCCCAAAAGCTCCCATATCCTCCAGCAGACGTGGGGCTCTTCCATCTCCTGCTGAAGGGGTTTACCAGGCAAACCCCCTTTTTCCTCATGAAGACCTGGCATTTCTGGGGAGGGAAGAGCGAGAAGGACCAACTCTAGAGGTACAGACATCCCAGAGAAGTGGAAAAGATAAAGGTGTTTCCCTGTTCCTCTGTGGCATCTAGGGGGGTGAAGGGGGCACAAGGAAAACTATCCGTTGGATTTTTTTCCTGCCTGGCTCCAGAGCTGAGCTGAGAGATGATGTGGGTGCCAGACCCAGTTCCAGGCAGGATGGGAGCAGGACAAGGGGGTCCCTGGCCCCTGGAGGAGAGGGGTGAGGAGCAGAGCAGCACGATGGAGGGGTGTGTGGGGGTCTCAGCTCTGCACCCCCGGCTAGGCCAGGGTTCCGCGGGGCTGCAGCTCCCTCGTGTGGCGGCAGCACCGCTGCGGGGGCACCACGGAACCCCCGGCGCCCCCAGCCCGGAGCTGGCTGAGTTGGGAGTGGGGAAAGGAGGGAGGGATGGAGGGATGCTAGGTGCCAGTAGGAGCGTGCACTGAGGTGGGTGCTGGTCTCTTCTCAGGGACAGGACGAGAGCAAATGGTCTCAAGTTGCGCCAGGGGAGGTTTATATTGGACATTAGGAAAAGTTTCTTTACTGACAGTGGTGAAGCACTGACAGAGGCTGCCCAGGGCAGTGGTGGAGTCTCCATCCCTGGTGGGGTTAACAAAACCTGTAGATGTGGCACTAGGGGACATGGATTAGTAGGCACGGTGGGGTTGTGTTGATGGTTGAACTGGATGCTCTTAGAGGTCTTTTCCAACCTTAACAATTCTATGATACTATGTTCCTGTCTGCTCCTGTGCCCATCAGCCTCTCCGGGGCAGGCACACGCGGTGCTTTGCCTTACTGCTGGCCACGCTGTGCGTCTGCATGCCATAACTCCTCCTTGGCTTTGTAACACCCACTACAAAGTGAACCTTGCTTCCTCCCTCCTTCCCAACTTGCTGCAGAGCACTACGCCCCCAGCAGAGAGCTGCCATCCAGCTTCTCCAAAGCTTTGCTGCACCCTCAGGTCGCTTCTTTATGGGGTTTGGAAAGAAGCAGCAATGAGTAAAATCCTGTATCAGTTGCATGGAGGAGATGCTCCTTCCTAACGAAGCACAGAGTTTGGGGAGACCATTGCGTTCCCCGGGACAGAAGGGGCTCAGCTGCCAGGAGATGACAAGTTGCTGTCATGTACACGTGTTTCTGCAGCACATAGGTGGCGTCAGCAGGACCTGGAGTGTCTCCATCCTTTCTCGTTGCCACCAGAGGGAGAAGGGCTCGGCACAAGGGTCAGGAGGATGCTGTAACCGCTGGGTGTCTGCACATTCATTCTGGGCAGGGATAACCAAGCTGACATCTCTACGAGCTGGAAAATGTGAGCTCTGTTTTGTCTCGCTGCCGGGGCAGCCCATGCTGATGACAATACAAAACCATCCTCGTTAAAATACTGCAAGGGGCAAACTTAACTTTTCATGAGTCAGAAAGCCATGCACAATGTTGGGCTGTGAGGTCAGAAACAAGGAAAGGGAGTACGGGGAGGTCCTTCCATCAGCTGAGACTTGACCTGTGGGAGTCAGCTGGTTGAAAGCCAACTGCTTCAAGGAAGGAAACACAGTTGGTAAATAGTGTTCTTGCAACCTTCCTTCCTCCACCTGAAGTTGTGGTGTGTGGAGGGAGAGCAGCTCTGCTCCAGAAATCTGATCTGATGATGGATGTGCCTGTGATAGGCTGCTTCCTAGGAGGAAAAATCCCCCTGTGCTGGAGGAGGAGGAGAGTTAGCACAAGGCCTTCGAGCTCTTCACTCTTCGCTGCCTTTCCCCCAGCACATCCCTCCCCTGTGGAGTGCAGACCCTGCCAGGTGAGCTGCAGCTCTCCATGATTGTCTGTCTCCTGGCTTGCAGAAGTAGTCCATCAGCTGCCGAGAGCTGGTAGACCATGGGTTGAGACCTTCTGCTCTATTGGGAGCTGAACTGAAGCTGGGACAGTTCAGGCAGGAAATAAGTGACATATTTCCAGCAGTTAACAGTAGTGAGTCACTGGAAGAATCTGCCTGGGGATCTACAAGCTCTTCACTTCCAACGGTCTTTTGACTCGGGGCTGGAAGCCCTCCAAAGGGATGCTCTGTGTTGGCCACATGCTGAGGGCATGAGGATGCTGCCTGGGGGATGTTCTCTGCCTGTGGCTAGGCAGGAGGTTGGACAAATGACCTTAATGAACTGCAAGTCACTTATTGAATGAATAAATAAGTGTCTACAAAGCAGTAGTGAAGCAAGACATTGGTGATGGTTAAGCTGCTGGTGTGTGGGACCATGGCTGCTGGAGTCATGGCTTTGTGGGCTGCACATCCCACAGGTCAGATCTATAAATCATTCATGGGGTGCCCTGATTCCCAGCACCCAGTTGTAGTTCTGGTTGCCAGCACAGCTCCAGGTGCTAGGCCAAGATGCCTCTTAGCTCAGTTTTGGTAGAGAAAACCCACAGGGAGCCATGTGCTGCTCTGGTCCCTCTGTGTGTGCTCCCCAACTCCTCAGCAGTGGGCTGGCCAGGCACTGTCCCCAGGAGCCATCCTGCTCACAGCGTCCCATACCAATCCTGTCTCCTTGCAAATCCATGCAACTCTGAGGCTCTGCTGAGCTGCCCTTCAGGTTCCACTTGTCACCCCCTCAGCCTGGCTCTCTGCCTGTGTGCCCCATCAGTGCCCAGCTTGCAGCTCACCAGGTTAATGCCCTCCTTGGTGCACAGGATGGAGCCTGGAAGAGCTGGATTTGGTGTGGATTTGGGCTCCCAGTGCTTGTGCTGCCCAGCCCTTATTGAGTGTCTGTGCTTGATGCAGCAGCATCTGTCTGAGTGCCTGGGTGTGCCTGCAGTGATTGTGGAGGAGACAACCTCCTTATTTCTCCACTACCTCCGTTGCCTCTTTCTGGCTCCCAGGGCTGTGCAATAACCTTCTGGTGGTCTCTGCTGGGACCATGGACAAGCACTGTCCCAGGAGGATGGAATGGATGTAACAGATGCTCATCCCTGATGTCTGTGGAGCATCAATTAGAGTTTAGAGGTTTCCACCCCCATTTACAATGCTGGGATTGAGCAGAAAACCCAGCAGCAAAGGGCTCTGCCGCCTGCTCCTGCTCGCATCCTATCTCAGCCCATTCTCTTGCTGCTGGGGGGAAATGTGGGTGCTGATCCTGAGGCTGTGGGTGTGAACTGGGGCCAGAGTTTACTGGAGCTGCTGCTGCAGGGGAATTCGAGAGCTGCCTGGGCATACCCTATAAACTCTGCCACTCCCAGCAGGATTTTACAGCAAACCAAACCATCTTCTCTGATACCCCTTCCTCAAAAGCCTACAGTTATTATCCCAGAATGAAATAAGATGGATCTGGCAAGGCCCTGCAGTTTACTGTTATGCAGGGACCTTTTCTAGGTGGTTTTCCACGTCCCTTGAGTTTCCACCATCTCCAGACATCAGCTTGAGAGTCCCCAAGCTGGAGGACAGCTCAGCTGCTCTGCTGTGGGAGTGTGATTCCTCTGCCCCATCCCAGCTCCATCAGGCCTTGATGTGTTCCTCCTTGCTCCTGCCCCTCTCCCAGCACATGTGGACCACTTGCTACTTGGGAGCCTGGAATGAAATCTAGGTCTTGGGAAGAAGCTGTGAGATGCCACCATGAAGTGAAGTAGAGGTGGCCAGATCCTGGCTCTCCTCCCACTGCCCAGGGCAGTCTGTCTAATGCTGCCTATCCAGGGCAGGTGGGGAAACCACAGGAAAAATCCACATCCCAGTCACGTGCGTGAACACATCTCTACTCAGTAAAATATTTATTCCTCCATTATTTCACAAGAGTTGTTTTTACAAAAACCTTACAAAAATTTCCAAAACAGAGACATGCAGAAGAGAAAAAAACCAAGAAAATTACTGTGGATCTTGTTACAAGTAATTGAAATGTACAAATAGAAAGGGTGAGAGGGAGCTTAGATTACAATAATCCCTCTGTCCCCACTCCCCCTCCCTGGGTGCAATTTGTATCTCGTCTCGGTGCAGCTTCAGCATTGACTGACGTGCTGCGATGAGCTGCCAGGATCACAGCAAAGGAGGGGCCCTAAGATTAGGAGCGAATGTTTTCAAATATATATATACATATAGATATTTAGTGAAGAAATATTTATTCCCTGCTTTTTTTAGGCTTGCAGAAACAGCATCTGCAAACTATTACATGGGTTTATTTTCATTAATGCTCTCAAAGAGGCAGCGACATTTATATCCCTGTGGTTTCATCTTGTGTAACTGAAAGAGCCCTGTGCTTTCCATGGGAATAAGACCCCCCCCGGCCCCCTCCTCCTGCCCCAAGTGGTGTTTCTCATGGTGGATGATTTGATCCACAGTGAATCTGTCTCCCCTCAGTCTGGTTTGTCTCAGCCTTTATCAGGTCCCCGTGTGGTGTCTCGCTGTGATCTGGGCATCTGCGTGCTTCCCTTCTGGCAAGGCAAACTGGAGGGATGCCAGCCCTGGAAACAGGGATGGGGGGCACAGTGTGGGTGTTTAGGGTGACTTTGTTCTGTGGATGAAGATGGACTGTGCCCTGTCCCTGCCCACCGTGCTTGGAGAGGAGGAAGAAGCTGCTCCTGACTGGGGGCTGGGTGGGTTAGAGCAGAGAAAGCCAGGGCTGGGACAGGATGGAGGGGCCAGTTCACCCCCAACTGGAGGAACCACTTGCTCCTCTCCTGGTTCTCCCATCGAGTCTCCACCTCCTGGGTGAATCCAAGGGTCCTGTTGTCGTTACAGCCACTGAGTGCCACGTGGTGCTGCAGTGAGAGCCCTGGTGGGAGCGGGAGAGGTTGCTTCTGGGAGCAGGAAGGGCTTGGGTGGGTTCATGTGTAGTAAGGGCACTTTCAGCCTTGGTGTTTCACGCTGGCTGGTGTTTATCTGGAGGAAGCACCTTAGCAATTGCTGTGTCTGCTCTTGGTTCTACTGCTACAGTCCCTGGAGGGGCTGAGTCCTTCTAGGCAAGCAGGGCCAGTGCCTCCTCTGTCCAGGCCACACATCTGAGCTGGTGGTGTTCCTGTACTTGGCTGGTGGCTCTTGAAGTGGGCGAGGAGAGGGTGGTCTGGTTTCCAGAGGACTTTGCCTGCAGGGTAAAACTTCCACTGCTCCAGCTTGTCCCCCATATTGACAGGGGAAGGTGGAGGGTGCATCTCCTGTGGCTCAGTCCCATTGTCGAAGGACTGGAGGCAAGATTGCCCACCCTGCATCCACCCCCCTGAACATCCCACCTTGCAACCTCATTAGGCTGCACGGCAGGGTGGGATGGGGGGGAAACCACTTCCTTTCTGCAAAACCAAAAAAAGCCCACCCCTACAGAGTCGCCAGCCCCAGCTCCCCACACACATCTGTGGAGCTGCCGACGGGAAGGCTGTGCCTCCGGAAGGCGAAGCCTGCTTTGCCGTTGGCACGAAGCGCTGGGAGCCGCCTACTCAGCTGAAACCCAACAGCTTTTTCCAATTTTCTCTTTCCCTGGGATGGTTCAATGACCTGGGGCTCTGCAGAATTGCTGGCAAACCCACTGAGGCAGGGCAGCGGTGCCTGTTTGGGGACCAGCATTGCTCCCCACAGCTCGTGGGAGAGCTTGCAGCCTCCAAGCGAGTCTATTGAGGTGCTCCAGCCCTTCTCACCCCTCTGGGAAGGGACAAAACCTGATGCCATTGACATAGGCAACTCCTAAATGCAGATGGCAGGGTACAGGGGGCTGGCCAGAACTGGCCATGGCAAGGGCGACCCACCAACTTCCCAAAGTCTTTCCCAAGCACCGCGGCTGGCGATGCACAAGGAGGGGAGCGCGCGGGTCAGCTTCGGCACGCGCGGTTGAGTGCCACGAGTCGCAGCCTGGCGGAAAGGGGGGCTCATGATCCCCTCAGCACTGCAATGCTGTCCCTGCGGGAGGAGAAGACCCAATAACTCTTCGGCTCTCTGGGCGCGATACCCAAATTGGTCAAATCCAATGGTCCAAGATCCTTCCATGTTTGGAAGCAAATTCTTGTTCCCTTGGCAAGTCTGTTTGTCCTCGACGAGCGCGTGGGGGGTATGTGTGTGTATATATAGCCTTTATTATAAGGGTGTGCGGAAAAGCAAGTTTCTAACCAAGTTTGCTCCATATGTGGCTATAATTATGTGCCACTTTGGCCTGGGACTGACTCTACCTTCAGAAGGGGAAAGGAGAGGTGCTGAGACACTGCATGAGTGGCATGTGGGTTGGGCAGGCAGTGGATTCATCCTGGACCGGCACAGGAGCTCCACGCTGTATCCTGGATGAGGCCATGGGGTTGGCCTTTGCCCTGGTCAGTTCACAGTCGGCACCTGGTTCTGATGGAGGCTGAACTCTTTGGCTTTGAGGCGCAGGCTGGCGATGCTGTTGGCCATGTTCACCCCTTGGGTGGGCGTTGCGGTCCCGCTGGAGCTGTAGGAAGGCACAGTGCTGCAGGGAGGGAGCAGGGGAGGAATGAGGCACGGCCCACGCAGGAGTCCTCACGCCCCGAACAGTCCTGCTGGCTTCCCAGGCCAGACTGGCCGTTCCCTCTTAGACATCTCCCACAAGAGCAGTCAAGGCTTCAGCATTTTTATGTAGCTGGATGCATGTGGGAACCCCTCAAACTATGCACCAGGAGGCCCCGCCTTGAGTTGTTGGACGTGGAGGGCTGGGAACCAGAAGGGACCCATGCCACCCCCCATGCCGAGATGTGGGAAGGGTCAGCCAAGGCTGAGCAAATCTTTTGTGAGGACCAGGGCCTTGCTTTGGCCCTGAGGCCCCCTCTCCATGGAGGCAGAGAAACCTGCTTCATGGCAGGCGGGAGATGCTTAGACGAGGCTGAAACAGATTCCCAAAGCAAAGCTGGATGAGCTCCTTCCAGACCTGTCAAGCTCCCTGTGACCTCAGCAGCAGCACAGGGCTGTCCTCCTGCGGCAGTAGGGCAGTCCCTAGGCAGCCTGTCCCACGGCCACCGCCTCCCCAGCTCCTCCAGCGCCTGCACCTACCTGTATGGGGAGGTGCTGGTCCAGGAAAGATACTCTGGGGTCAGCGTGGTGGGCCGTGGTGCCATAGGCTGCTCAATGGCTGCTTCCTGGCTGTAGGATTTGAGGAGCGACGCCGATCTATTGGCCAGCATCGCCCTCTCATTACGACGAAACTTGGCTCTTCGGTTCTGAAACCAGACCTGTGCGTGGGGGGGGAAGGCGATCAGTGGGCACCTGCTGTGAGCAGGGATGTCCCAAGCATCTGTCCTACCCATCATGGTCACGTGCAGGGTGAAACAAGAAGGGGGACAGTCCCTGCTCCCACTTGGGGACAAGGCAGAGGGTGTCATTTTTTCCCACACAAACCTTTGCTCACCTGGACTCTCGCCTCGCTGAGGTTGACCCTTCTCGCCAGCTCTTCCCGCACGAAGGCGTCAGGGTAGTGTGTCCTCTCAAAGACCCTCTCCAGAGCCTGCAGCTGGCTGCTGTTGAAAGTGGTGCGGTTTCTCCTCTGCTTCTTCTTCCTCTTGGCCGTCCCGCGGCTCGGGCTCAGGCTCTCGCCTGTGGGGAAAGCACAGAAGAGGCCACGTGAGAACCAGACCCGTGCAAGACCCCCAGACCCCACACGGGGACCCATCCGGGGGTCTGCACTGCCCTGCTCTGTACCAGGCGTGCTCCCTGTGGGCACCTGGGACTCTGGGGAGCAGCACACGTGCAACCCTGTGGTGTCCTTGATGATGAAAACCTGTTTCAGGACCTGCTGGAGCTTTGGGTTAAACCAAATGTTTGCAAAGACCTGTGGTGGTTTCATGTCTGGCTAAAACCACCTGCACCTGATTTAGAACACAAGTCTCAGTGGATTCTGGGGCAGCATTTGACCCAAACAGCTGGGACTGCATCTCTCAGACCCTCCTCAACAGGGACACATCCACAGTGTTTGGGCTCGGCCCTTCCTAAGGGTTTAGGTCGCGCTTTCACGGACAGCAATAGAAATCCAGCACCAAAACATCTCTGAGATGTGGGTGTTGGTTCCCACCTCTCCCCCTGAAACCTGGCTGTGGTGCATCCCCAAGGTGACAGCACTGCAGCCAAGCATCTGCTCATCCAACTCAGAGCTAGGAACGAACACCACTGTGTCTCGCAGAGCTCAGCCTCTGCAGTGTTTATTTCTGGCTTTGCTGGCTCATGGAAACATGAAGCTGAGGGTGTAGCTTGGTTTCTCAGTATTGATCTTGGGCTTTCAGCCAGGCTGATATTAATCTCCTCTTTGTCACTAAAATCATCAGGTTTAGGCAAGTTTATGAAATCTCTTTCTGAGAGACCCAGTCAGCCGCCTGCAAAGTCTTCACGGGGAACACATCTCGCTGTCGTTCTTCCTTATGGAGGTATTGGTTAATTACTCTTTCCGTTAATAAAGCATCTGGATCTAATCTGTACCTACTGGTGGGAAAGTATTTTGGAATTATTTGAAATGTTAATAGTTTTATGACATTCTGATTCATAGCAGGGTTATATTGGGGTTTTCTGCTCTATATTGTTGCGGAGGCCACGATGGCAGGAATTACCGCTCCCTGGATATGGTCAAGAAATAAATACTTGCTAATAAGCTATCTTGATACTTATTAAATAGATCAGCAGTGTTTTCAGATGATGCTTGAGGAAGTAACAAAATCTACTGGAAAAGATATTAACTGTCCTGCTTCAAGACACCACCAAGCTGTTGAGCAGGAGGAAACTACAGGTTCCAAGATCTTTAAGGATAGAAAAACCTTTTTGGACCTTAATTCTGAGTAATTTAAGCCATGAAACCTCAACCAAGTTCTCCATCGAGTTCCTAAGGTCTCTTTGTGCCTGAGCATACAATTCTTGAATGCTGTTTCATCCTGAGATGAGCCATGGGGACCAGAAAAACTCCAAAATTTGTTGGCAGGTTGTCCCTGGGACTAATTACCTTCTGCTCAAAGCAGGGTCTAGACTTAGAGCCACTGCAGAGTTTCCTTGCACCCTTCTCTGAAAACCACGCTGCTGGCTGATGCCATCAACAGCATCCTGGTGCCAAATGTGAGCCATGCCAGGGGATGTGGTAGAGAAGGAAGGGTTAAATTTATTTCCATTGCTTGCAGTGGCATCCTGAAAAGAGCAGGTGGCTTCTCTGGCACTTTGCTATAGCGAGGACCAGGGCCTGGGAGCACTGGGTGCCTCCAACACCCTGACCCATTATGGGATGAAGCATTGGGTTGGGAGGAGATGCAGAGCTGGGACCTGGGCACAACTGCTGGCCCCATTCCCCATCTCCCAGGCACATGCAGAGATGCTTCATCATTTTAAGGAAGATGGGGCAAAATAACTGGGACCGTGGCAGGAGGAGAGCATCCCTGGATGGAAAGGGAAGGAAAAGGAGCTCCATCAACTTCCTTGCAGCCACCAGCATTTCTCTGGGTCTTTTGTAGTGTTGTAGATGCATCTGGACCTTTATTGACCATCCCTTGGGCTGGAAACAGGTTGCTGTTTCTGGGACATGGCCTTCTGGGTAGGGTAAAGAGTGTTTGAAGCCCTTTCCCTGGCCAGGAAACCTCAGGCTGCCCTTCACCACTGTTCGTATTTAAAGGCTCACAAATAAAATTCTCCAAATTCTCTCCAGCCCTTGTTCCTGCAGCTTCAAATGTTCTGCCAGTCACTGCTTTCCAGTTGTCCCTTTTACTTAAAACTCCTTTTTTGGTCCTGTTTTCCTTCAGCGAGCTAATGAGCCGTTGGATCAAAATACATGAAGTCCAGCCATCGTTGTCCTTGACTTTTGCAGGAGCCTGGGACCAAAATGGGAACCCCCAGGCCAGGAAGAAGCTAAAGATATAACAGGGCAAGAGACGTTTTCTTGAGAGTTTATGGCCACTCTGTAGGGTTTCTGGGGAAATTATAGACTGGGGCTTGGTTCAAAAAGTGGCATCACCAAGGGCACCCGCTGCCCCCCAAAGAACTGGCAATTATTTCAACAGAACCCTGGTAAATGTATAAATGAATTTTATAAATCCCCTTTGGTTTCATCCCCAATTTAAAATCTGACCATAGGAGTTTTCTGTAAGTGATGGCTTCTCTTACTCTAATTTGGCTGAAATCAAGGAGGAAAGGTTTCCTAAGCTGACTCTCAAATCAGCTCTTGGGGATCTGGCCCCATTCTGGCTTGTTTCTATCTCCCCAAACCCACGGAGGCAAGAACTAAACAGCCACCAGAGGTGGTTCAGAGCTGGCAGGAGTGCTGGGATGGAGATTTATGACCAGGGTTGGGTCAGGATGCGTCCAGGTGATGGCTCTTCCTGGGTGGTTGGAGACCTGCAAGCCCTGGGCAGCACCTGCATTGGGGCATTTGGTTTAGCCCCTGTTACTGGTTTTAATGGAGGGACTTTCTCCTGCATCACAAAACCCCCTGGGATGCTCCAGGGAGATTTTTGGAAGATATTGATGGCCAAAATCCCTTCCACATATACTAATACCTCCCCTAAAACACACTGTGCCCCAGTATAGCTGAGTTCCCGACCCCCTCCCAAAACCTTTGGTTTCCATCTCTATGTTCATTCCTCCCCTACTTTCCACCCCATCTCCAGACTGGAGGGAGGCAGCTCCACGTCCAGGGAGCCTGTCTGGCTCCTCTGCTCAAGGACAAAACTTGGTAACAGATCAACATCTTTTCCCCATTAGCTCAGGCATCACAGGCTTGTGGGACCAGATAAATGCCACCCTAATTGCTGGTGGAATGCATCTGACAGGTTTACAGCCTGCAAAGCCGGGCCGGATTGCTTCTATCAAAGATGTTTTAATGACCCCAAATCAGCTCAGCTTTACAAAAATCAGTATCAATAAATGCTCTGCAGTACTCGAAGGGGACAAGTTGTGTCTGTGTCCCTGTGCTGTTGGCACCATCAGACCCGAAGTCCTCCTGCCATCTCACTGCCACCCATCCATGGGAATCGGATTTAACCAGGTTCACTGACACCTTGATGGAGGAAATCAGTGGTGGCCTTCCACGAATAAGAGTTTGTACTTGTGCAAAGCTAAAACCAGCTCTCTGCTCTGTTTCCTCTGACCCAAAGCAGTGCTTGTGAGGTTATGGAGAAAGGCAAACCCTTCCTTTTGTTGGTTGTAATTTGGGGGTTTGTTTGGGGCATGACTGGAGGCATTGGCTGGATTGTCCAAGCCCAAGGTCAGAGGGGATTCCTGAGCCATTCCCCCACCACCTTCGCCTTTGGTGTATTTATCTTTCACTGATTACAATTTCCGCTAAAGGGAAAAAAAAACACTTGGGAAGGGGGGAAAACAGGGAGGATAACGTTACTGAATAATGAAAGATGACATGGGGGGGAGGATGGGGAGAGGGAGGCGCAGGGGCTTTGCACAGAGCAGGATGGGCTCGGTGTGCCTCACAAAAAGAGCCTTAAGTTGCCCCAATGTGTTAGAGAAGATGTGAGTCTTTTCACCCATGTTGTAGATGAGTTTTGGGGTGCTGGATGCAACCTGGGTGCCCTCTAACCTCCTCTTTGCGATTCCCAACCTCAGGCAACGCTGCCTTCTTGAGTGCTGTGGGCAGCCTGGGGGCCATTTCTCCATCCTAGGGATGCTCAGGGGTGCTGGGAGTCACCCCAAACCCCTTCTCCATGTGGGATCACCAACACTGGCAAGCCTGAGCAGTGCTGGTGAGCTGCCCCCCCCCCGCCCCAGGAACTCGGGAGGGACTGGTCCTGCCCCATTTGCAAAGGCAATGGCCCCGGCATCGCCAGGTCAGGGCGGTGCTGGTTCAGCTGAGCAGGGACCAAGCCCACCGTTACGGCTCTTGCCCTTTCCCGCTGTGCTTCCATTAGTTTTCTGTAGGAAGGACTCAGAGGGGTTTCTGCTGCTGAAGCCCGGGTGCTGGGCTTGCCAAGGGGGGGGCCCACGCTGGCAGGGCCCCCAGCCTCCTGCACAGCAGCCGCCAAGTGCAGTAAAGAGGTAATTTTCACTGGATTTCCACCGAGGCTTCGGCTTTGACTTACAACCTCCATTAGCGAGCGATAAACGACCTCCGGGCAGCTGGGAGCCAGACCCAACCAGCATTTAAAATCCCAGCTTCTCGCACGCCTGAGCCCAGGGAACCGTGGTATCCCTGGGCAGGGATGCTCTAATGAGGCCGCTCATCCCCTGGGATGGCTTTCAGTGGTGGGCACCATCAGCCGTGCTCAGCCTCGTGCCGCGGGGTGGCTCCCCTTAGGATGCCTGGTTTGGGGAGTTCCTTTGCAAAATCATAGAATGGTAGAATTTTTTGATAAGAAAAGATCTTTGAGATCATCAAGTCCAACCCTACCTGTCCACTACTAAACCAGACCACTGAGCCCCTCATCTATCTGGCTTTTGAATACCTGCAAGGATGGGGACTCCACCGCTTCCCTGGGCAGCTGTGCCAGCGCCTGAAAACCCTTTCAGTGAAGAGGTTTTTTTCTAATTTTTCCTAAACATCCCCTGGTGAAGCTTGAGGCTGTTTCCTCTCATCCTGTTGCTTGATACTTGGTAGAAGAGATCAGCACGCATCTTGCTACAATCTCCTTTCAGGCAGTTGTGGACAGTGCTAAGCTGTCCTCTCAGCCTCCTCTTCTCTAGGTCAGCTCATTCCAGAGCGTGGTGTTGCCCCAGCATGGGATGGTCACCTCGGCTGCAATCCCATCTCTCCCCAAGCTGATGCTGCAAAATCCCCCTGCACTGCCACACCCTGGGGTGGCTTTTGCTGCCTTCTGCTCTGCCACTCAGCTCTGGGGTGCAAATACCCCCCTCCTTTGGGATGCCGTGCTGGGAGGGAGCGAGTTCAACCCTCTGCTGCAAAAAAACCCAAGCTACATCTCCTCCAATGTGTTTCATTTTCCATTGCACCACAGACCTCCAAGCCCTGAACAGTTTTCTGCTGTTAAATTATTTCACGCGTTCCATTTATTTGTGAGCCGTTTGCCAAAGACCTTTTAAGCTTTAAATTCTTCCCCCCCTCCCCAGCCAAATGATCAAATCCACCGTACCATTTACTTCCCTTCTCTGCCTGGAACAGCATTTTTTTTCCTCTTTCTTCTTCTCGGGTATAATTTAAGGGTTGAAATAGCCTGGAGGGAATTAGCTGTAAATTCTTCCTAAGACAAATAAATTCAGCCCTCTAAGTTTCTACGTTTTTCAAACTGTTGAGAGACGTTTTGGGTTTGTTTTACTTGAAATAATGATCGTGGCATATCTGACCCTCAGGCTGCGGCCGGCTCTAACCAAATAAATAGCTTTTATTAATTAAGGTTTATCCTTAACAAATAAAACCCCAATTTGATCTCGGGCAGCTGAATTAGCAAAAATAAACAACGGGTTCTCCGGGCACTTGATGTGGATTTAACAAATTAACGCTCGGCCTTCATCAGGGAAGCCGCAGGGTGGTGGAGGCCTTTTACAGCCAAGAAATCCTTTGGAAAAACAATGTCTTTCATTTCTCCCATGGTCTCTCTCAGTAAACATGTGGACTCCCTTCATCCCTTTCTATACTCGGGGGAAGCGAGGAGAGCTCCGGCAATGGCATCCGACAGAGCTTCATGTGCAATTGTTTAAATTGTTCCTTAAATCGTGTGATGGGGAGGAAGCGTTTCCCTTTGGAGCAGCTCTAGAGCAAAGCTCTAGGGTTTGGGAATTGCCCCTCCATGATGTCTACCCGCTCCAGCTCCTTTTTCTCTCATAACCTTCAGCTGAGACATTCAAGCTGGGGGGTGATTTGGGGGTGCATGGGCATCTGAGCACAGCTGAACCCCCTTTCTAGCAGCTACTGCTGGCACTGTGCTGTCTTGGGACATGGTTGGGGACAGTCTGGGAGCCCCTGGATGTTTTTATCTACCCACACTTGGCATTTACAGCGAGGAGGGCTGGCAGGAGGGATAGATGCTCTAAAGGCCAAAGGGCACAGGCAGCACAGAGTTTGTCACAGAAGTGATGGTGGGAGATGCTTGTGCTGTTGGAGGTATTTAATCACACCAAATCATCAGCCCAAGGAGCTGAGAAGCAGCTGGGAAGCTGTTTCTCCATGTGTGATGGGTCACCCAACCGTGGTGCCTTGGCTGCACCCACCAGTGAGCCCAGCCTGGGTGCATGGGACAAACACGGCATCACAGCTTAGGGACAAAACCTTATCAGTGTAACTCCATCTCCTGGGTGGTTTCATCTCACTACCTGGCAAGAAGCCCCTTGGGGCCACCAACCCCTCCCAGCTTTGCTCGGCACGATGCTATGAGACCTAAACGCATCCCCAAGAGCAACCCATGGGCACAGGGTCAGGGTATCCCGGGGGAATGCCAGCCCTTCCTCAGACTCCCCAATTGCTGGGAGCATGCTCTGACCTCCTTACCCCAAACCATTACCTCTCCCTGCTCCCCCCTAACCCATCCCCAGCCTTGCAAAGACCCTGAGAAGCCTGTGGGCTCCAAGGAGGAGGGATTGAAGCCAGGGGGGTCCAAATGTGCTGAGTCCGAAGGAAACTTTCTCAGCTCAAGTGGCGTACATGAAAAATTTAAGAGAGGGGCAAGCCTCAGCTACTGGAGAAACATTACAGCGAAATGTTTCCGAGGATGTTTCACCTCATTAATTGTGAAAAAGCTGAAACGCTGACACGTTTTTACAGGCTGCCAGTTTTGCTGGGGGAAAAGTGTCTCTGTTAAAAGGAGCAGCTAAAGCCTGGACCAAGAAAGAGGCCAAGGCTGTCCCGGGAGGGCCTTAGCCTGTGCTCACTGACAGGCAGCAGCAGACTGTTTTATGGTTATAGAGTTGCTGCTGCACCAGCCAGAAACCACCCAATGCTGTGGTTCGCTGCCCCTGGCCATGCGGGTGCCCAGGTTTTGGGAGGATCCTGCCCAGTGGTGCTGTGCCCCTGAGGATGCTCTGTGTGCAGTCTGCATCCCCTGAACCCAAACAGCTTTGCCCCTTGCACCCCCAGAAGCTGCAATTGCTGCTCAGTGATGGTGTGTGGTGTCCAAGTGCCCTTTGTGGCATGTCTGAGCAAAAGCCAGCCAAGCCAGCATCATCCCTGCATCCCAGCAGGGATGTGTCCAGCCTGTGCTTCCAATCCAGCAGTGGCACTGAAGCCTTTTTTGGCTCATCCCCATCTGTAGTGCAGCACACGCGGTGGGAGTGTGATGTTTAGTTGAGTTTCAGGACCAGAAGGAACCTGGAAGGGAGGAGCCCCGTGTCGCAGGATGCTGCCTCTCTTAGGGACAGTCCCAGCCCAGCAGCAGCCACCAAATTCACTGGTGAGAGCCACGAGCAGACTCAAAGCTGGCTCTCCAGCAAGATCAGAGGTAATTTATCTGCTGCAAAACCCAAGCACACAAGAAGGACAAGATCAGGAGGTCAAAGTGAGAAGGACAGGAAGAGAGCAGATAAAGGGGATGAAGGAAGAAAGGGATGAAGAGAGAGGAATCAGATGCTGGAGAAGCCAGGCAATGACCTGGCCAGCCGAGTCGTGTGCTGTGATTGAGAGAGGCTGCCCTGAACGTTCACAGCTGGTAAAATCCACAGGGGCAGTCATCTGCCACAGGTAAAGGCTTTGACGTGCCCAGTAACCCCTGAATGTTCCACAGCTCTTCCCACCATGCCAGAGGCTCTTGCCCCATCCAGAAGCCCGTGTGTAGCCCAGGCCTGGGCCCTGGGAATGGTGTTTTAGCACAGCCAGCTCCTGCGTCAGCGGAGGCATTTAATTAATTAATAGCAGCCGTGCTCCCTGAAGGAGGAGGCAGGGGCGATGGGATGCTGTCAGACCTTGGGAAGGAGCTGGGAAACATCTTTGGCCACAAAGCTCCGGTGGGAGAGGGCTGAGCAGTGTGAGAGATTCTCCCTTGGTCTCCCAGGCAGCTGGGGGGAGATGGTGCCATCATCCACCTTTTACCAGTGGGAAACGCCTGCCTGTGGACAGACCTTTGGAGAAGGAGACATGGACAGACTCTGCTGGCCAGGCTCATCAGCTCCAGGATGGAGCCCAGCATCCTGGCCCTGGCCCTGCGGTGGGATCCAGACAACAGAGCCTGGCACCATCAGCCTCCTCTGAAACAACTGCTCCAGAAAAAGGCTCTGAAGCCCTGCAGTGATGCTGGCACCCAGCAAAGCCTCTCTTTGCACTTTCCCACCCACCTGGCTCCCACGTGCCCTGGGAGATGGGGACAGGGCCATTGTGCAGGGCCGCGGGGCTCAGACTGCCTGGCTGCGCCTGCCGACGGGTGGCACCAGCCCAGGGCATCCAGCCCGGGACAAGGGGTACTGAGCGCATCCCTTGGGCCCGGGGATCTGCAAGCAAAAATATTCCCTCCCAGGGCTGTGCCTTCAAGGGGCAACGTGTGACCCCCGGCTGGGAAAGGGCTTTCAGGAGCTGCCAAGAGCATCCCATGTGCTTGGAGGAGGCTGCAACCACAGCCTGACACAATGGGCTGTCCCAGCTCCAGCGCTGCCATCGCCTCCATTGTGTCAGGTCTTTGTGGGGATGGAGCCGCTGAGGAGCCGAGTGGGGGACAAGCTGGGCTGCAGCTTCTTGCTGAGTTCCCTCATTTTCCCTCCTGAGGGGTGGCAGGGTGAAGAGGAAAGGCTCCTGGGAAAGATTCATCATCTGCACAAGTTTGCCAGGAACAGTGGCACTGCAGCGGCCACCACTGGGCACCCTCACAGGATCACAGAGTGACCTGAGTTGGAAGGCACCCACAAGGATCATCAAGTCCAGCTCCTGTCCCTGCACAGGACAATCCCAACATTCACACCGTGTGTCTGAGGGTGATGTCCAAATGCTTCTGGAATATTGTCAGGCTTGGTGCTGTGAATGCTTCCCTGAAGAGCTGTTCAGTGCTCCACCAACCTGGTAGGTTTTGTGCACTTGGGGTCTGGCATCATCCTCACTCACCATGGGAAAACTTCCTCTAGGGTCCCCCTTTGCCTAAATGGGGCTGGGGGCCACACCAAGCCTCAAAAACCTCGTCCCTGATGGTGCAGGTGTGGGATGTCCCCTGCGAATGCCAAAGAGGGAGAGCGGGAACCAGGATGGATACAGGGATGCAGCGGCTCTGTCTGGGGATGCTCAGAGAGCCCCTGTCAGACCAGAGGGCTCCTCGAGCAGATGCTTGTGGTGGTGGGGCCAGGGGTGGTAGGAGACACTTGGCTGGGTGAGCCCTCACGGCAGAGCCAAGCGCCTTGGGAAGCAGGCACCGTGGTGGGTTTGAAGCGTGGAGCTGAGCCAAGCTCAGAGCAGCACCGGCCGACGGGGGAGCAGGAATTTTAATTTTGTTCTCCCGCGAATCTGGCAGCCCCCGCGGAGGAGGCCTGGGGACCAACAAAAGGCGTTGGCTCTCCCCCAGCCGCCAGCAGCCGGGAGCCTCCCCAGCGAGGAGGCGTTCACTGGGGGGGGGTTTGCTTTCATCTCCTGGCCAGGAGACCTTCTCGAGGTGGCGCAAGACCAGTGCTCGGGCTGTCCTGCTCCTCACATTGCTGTGGCACCCCGAGATGTCCTGGGACCCAGTCCCTGGGCACTCACCTGGGTGCAGCCTCCCTGGTTATGCCTTGCATTGAAATAACTGAGTGTGGAGAGTGGCAGAGGTGGTGATGGTTAACAGATGTGTGAAGGGGTTTCTGCAGCGCAGGGGAATGGCCATCCCGGGTCCCTGCTGCCAGAATCCTGGGGTTTGTGTCGACCCTGGGCACTGCAGAGAGGGTGTCTGCACAGAGAGGACATCCACGGTGGCTGCCCACACCCATCAGTGAGAGGGATGCTGGGATGGACGATGCCAAATGGACGATGCCGGGATGGATGGACTGACCCCACCGCCCTGTGCTGGGGCTGCGCGTGGCAGATGCTGCTTCTCTCCCCATCCCACAAACATTTGAGGCACCCTTTGGTGCACCCATGATGCAGCCACAGAGGTGCCAACATTGCTCACACGCGGTCGCCTGACAAAACAGGTTACACAGTTTCCCATCAGGGCACAGGGCATATGTAATTAATTAACACTAATGAGACTTGTGCAAGCGCCAGCCCTGAGAGCAGCTCACAGAGCTCTACCCAAAAGGGGGCTTTAACTGCAAAATGGGTCTCCCCAGGGGGTTGGGAAGGGGACGGGATGGCGGGAGCCTCTGCCCATCGCGGCGTTGAGAGCTCACTGGGGCTTTTGCACGGTGTTTAAAAATAAAACCAATCAGCCAGGGCTGCAGAGCAAGAATGCTGTGCAGGGGGCTGGCCCCCAGCCAGGGACCCCTGGCGTGACAGTCCCAGCCTTCCTCTCCCTTTCCTCACCACCCAAAAAAAAATAAAAATAGGTGGTTTCTTGAAATTTAACAAGCAAGAGCCCATAGCAAAGCCAGCCCCAACGACATCTGGCATTGAAACCCAAGGCCAGCCCTCCAGGTTAAAGCACAGACCCCACTGCATCAGGGTGAGTGCCAAGGGGAAGAGAAGAAAACGGGCAGGGACCGGTGAGAATGGTGGGAGCCCCCATGGTGTCCTATCCTTTGCCTCCTTCCACCAACCCAGCTCCCCTCTCCTTTTTGAGGACAACTGGGTGTTTTTCACACCCAGGCTGAGATGCCACTGAGCACCCATCTTATCAGCGAGCGCTGGCACCTGCTGAGAGCCCATCCCGTGGCTGCTGGAGCGTCCCTTGGACTGGGAACACCAGTACATTTGGCCAGGATGTGGGATGGGCACGAGCCCCCGTCCAGGACCCCATCCCACCACACCTCCAAGGAGGACCCTCGTGGGCGCACGCATGCACAGACATCCCAGAAACCCTCTCCAGCGAGCAGCATCGCTGCCCTCCAGTCTGGTTTTCATTTGAGGTCGGTGGCCTCTCGCCAAATTTATTGTAAAACATTCATTTTAATAAGTTGCTTGTATCTTTTTTTTTAACCCAACCCAGTTAACTGTTTCCAGATTAAAGCAGAGCTGTGCACAGGGATGGTGGGGATGGCACGGATGGCCTGCAGGCTGCTGGGGACAGGTACCAGCCATGAGGATGACACCATGGGACTCGTTGGAGATGCCAGGGTGAGGGCAGCTGCATCAGGGTCTCATTTCTGCAAACCCCGGTGGAGTTGAGACCCTCACCCTCATCACCCCAAACCTTCACCCTCTTCAGGTCCCTTGGGAGACCAAGCATGATCCTGCCATGCTGGAGACTCTGACCCCAGCACCCAGCTGGCTGAGGCCCCCAGACCCAGCCACCATTAAAGTGGGGACACCCTGGCACCGATGTCTGGGGTCCTGGCCTGTGGGTTGGGAACCTCCAGGCATTCTCATACAAATCCCACTAAAACTTAACCCCTGACAGGTAATCAGGTTGTGCTGAACATCTGAAAGGCTTTGCAAAGTGGTCAGTGCCTGTAGTTTAGTTTTGACATTTGGTTTAAGTCTTATAAACCTCTTCTAATACTAACAGAATAGCTTCAGCATCTTCTAATTTAAATGAAACCAGTTATTTTTTTAATTGAAAAAATCCCCTGAGGTATTTACAACCCCCAAATTACAGCCATGTGGCCAGCCCAGCAGAGAAAGTGAAATCGGTGAGGAGGGCGCGTGGCGGCTGCCCCAGCCCAAGCCCAGCAGGGCCACAAGCAGCACTGCGCTGGTGGCTGTCCCCACGTCACCCGTGTCCCCTCCACAGCATCCCAAGGACAGGCTGTGCTTTGCATCTCTTCTGGGGATGTGGGATCTCAGGTCAGAGGGCAGTCAGACCCCTGGGATGCCGGTCACGGCTCTGCCCGGCAGGATGGCATCCTTCTGCCTTTCCTCCATTCCTTCTGTCCTTCATTTCATCCCTCCCTCTCCTCCTTCTCCCTTCCTTCTCTCTGTCCCTCTCCTGGACCCGCAGCTGTGGGCAGAGGGAAGAGCAGCCCCACAGCACCAGTGGGTTTGGAGACGCCACATCTTGTGCCATCCTCGCCCGTCTGCTGCTGCCAGAGCAGGCTCTTGGCTCCCCGCCACCCCTGAGTGCCCCCCCGTGTGTGTCACTCCTACCCCAACACCCACTCCCCAGCAATGTCCCCCCCAGGCCCTGCAATGTCCTGCATGGCTCAGGGTGCAATGTACACCCACACCCCCCGTACAGACACCACAGTGCCCTGCGCAGCTCAGGGTGCAATGCAATCCCCACGCCATCCGAGCAATGCCCTGCCTGACCTGGGGCACAACACAACTCCTCTGCACAACTCAAGATGCAACGAAACCTTCCCTCTCCCTGTAAGGCCCTGTAGAGCCTGGGGTGCAATGCAACCCCCCCTTTTCCCAGACACAGCCTGCGATGCCCTGTAGAGTTTGGGGTGCAATGCAACCCCTTCCAATACGCGCTGCAATTCCCTGTAGAGCTTGGGGTGCAATGCAACCCCCCCCCAACACACTTTATATCACCCTGTAGAGCTTGGGGTGCAATGCAACCCCCCCCCCCAACACACTTTATATCACCCTGTAGAGCTTGGGGTGCAATGCAACCCCCCCCACACACACACACTTTATATCACCCTGTAGAGCTTGGGGTGCAATGCAACCCCCCCCACACACACACACTTTACATTGCCCTGTAGAGCTTTGGGGTGCAATGCAAACCCCCTACCCCTCCCCCACACACATTGCATCGCCCTGTACAGCCTGGGGTGCAATGCAACCCCCCCCCACACACACACACATTGCATCGCCCTGTAGAGCGTGGGGTGCAATGCAACCCCCCCCCCCCACAGTTTACAGCACCCTGTAGAGCTTTGGTGTGCAACGCAACCAACCCCTCTGCTCCAGCTCTGCCCCTGGGCTTTCCCCCGCTCCCCCAGTGCCCTGGCTCTGCCCCCTCCCCAGCACCCTCCTGCGCCAGCGCTGCCATGTGCTCCCGCGCTCCCCTGCCATGTGCTCTCCAGTTTCCTTGCGTGTGAAGCCTGCAGCCTCTCAGATGCAGTGGCTGGAAAGGATGGCGCCTCTCCACATCTGGTTCAATGCGCGAGCCTGGCGCCTGGCTTAGCCACAGTCTCCATTCAGAGACACACAGACTTTAATAGACTCCTACAATTCTTCCTGATCTATCACTGCAGCCGCAGCTAAAAAGCTGCTTTATTATATGCGCTCCAAAGGGGGATGAGGAGGGAAGGGGAGGGGGCTGGCGGCTGGCGCTGCTGCTCTCTGAAGGCTCACAGCCTGCCCTGCGTTCCCCAACCCCCAGGACCTGAGCTGCCCCCCCCCCCCCCGGCCCTGCTCCTGCTCCTGGGGGCTGTTTGCCCCCCCCAGCCCCGGGATGGAGGAGGAATGCTTCGGCCTCATTAAGCCTCCTGTTCAATTAATGCCTGCAGCCCCCCCTCCCCAAGCTGCCGTTTGCACCCTACAGCGTGCATGGCTGGGCCAGTCCCAGAAGAGCTGCAGAGGATGGGGGGGTGGCAAGGGGGACCTCACCTACCCCCCTGACATCCTCAGAAAGGACAGTTCCCCTAACTCGTCTAACGTAAAAGCCCCATTTAGCCCCCACCTCCCTGCTATGTGCTCTGAGGGGCTGCTCCATAGATGGGCACCAGACACCCCCCAGGCACAACCCCAGTGATGCCTCCAGCAGGTCCCAGCACTGGGCTGGTTTCCCATGGGAAGCACAGTGCAGGGAAGCATCCAGCGAGGGATGCTGAGCATGGACAGGGCGTTTCATTACGCCGTGGGAAGACTGGAAAACATCGCCAGCAGCCGTGTGTCCCTCGGGCCAACCCAAATGCTGGGAATGCTTCGGGGGGGATTTTTTCTCAAATTCTCGGAAATTTTGGGGCATCCAGTGAAAAAAAAAACAAAAAAAGCCAGTTCTGCAACGCCGTGACAGCGTTGGCCACAAGGAGTTGGAAACCTGCCTTGAAACTTCAAATCAGTCCTTCCACACCAGGATGGGTTGCTTTCCTCATCCTTCTTGATCTGGTTGGGCATCACTGGCCCCGCACAGACCCGGGCAAGGGACAGCTGCCTCTGCACACCACAATTTACCCTCTTCCCAGTCTCTTTTTCCAGGCAGGAAAAATCTGATTTGTGTTAAACCTGTTAAACCTTTGCCTATTCCCAGCTCAGCCTGGCCACAACACGCTGCCCTGGCATTTTAAAGGATGCTCTGAGCCTGTCCAGTAGCTCAGGGATCCCATAGTGTGAGGATAATGCCTTCCAGCTGCAGCTCATGCCACAGGAAGGGGATGAGGTGCCAGCCTGGGGACACCAAGCCGTTGCCAGCCCCAAAGAACCAGGTCCCATCCAGCTTCATCCCTTCAGCTCAGTGATTTTACAGCTCTGGGGGGATAACTCCCTGTGATGGGAGGAAATCAGTCCCGGGAGAAGGGGTGATCGGCCCCGCTCCCTGGGAGAGAGGAGGGTTTCTAATGAGGCAGCCTCAAAGCCCCAAATCATTTCATCAGCCTCCCAGCTACAGACACACACCCAGGCTCTCTTAAAATGCTGATTCGTTGAAATTCGCCCATCTTGGCTGCGTGAAGTCAAAATTTCATATTTTTCCTGTGAATCAGCCCTGTTCCCTGAAATAACAGCCCAAAAGGAGAGGGGAAATAGTCTTGTACTGAGCTGTTGCTGGTTCATCTAGACATAACAGCCTTGGGGGGGTGGGCAAGGTGTCCCTGTGTCCTGGTACACTCCAGGGCTGGGCATGAGGTGTTTGGAGCTGCTGCTGGAGTTTAAAGCATATCAGTGGGTGCTTCTGGGCTCCCAGGGGAGTGGAGCAAAGCACTTTGGCACGTGGGACCTCTCTGCTGTCCCCTCCAGGCTCTGTAGAGGAGTGGCTTTTGCAGCTCTGCCCCACGTTCCCGGAAAGGTGGGGTGGGAACAGGCATCCCCTGCAGCAATGCCTGGCAAAAACCCAGCTCCATGGGGGTGCTGAGGGGAGAGAAATCCCAGGAACGAGAAGAGCATGAGGGGAAGTGATTTTTTTTTTCCCTCCCGACCCAGGTAAGGCTCCCCCAGCAGGGCGGGACTCATGTCCCCAGGACCTGGCTTTCTTTTTCACTTCCTTCACCCTCTGGCAGTGGCTCTCCCAGCACAGATGAGATTGTGTGCAGGGACCCTGCAAACACTGCAGAGTACGTGCTGGTTATTTCTTTCTCCACTCTCCTGGGAAGGGCTCCTGGAGAGCAGGGCTTCTCCCCAGGGCTGCAAAAGCCCCCGCTCTAACCCAGAGCTCCCAGAGCTGGGGTAGGGGGAGCCTGGAGCCCAGGTGGGAATGTTCAGCCTATTTGGGGGCAAATTTTCCCCAAACTGGAGCTCAGGTGCCATCAGTCAGAGCTGGACTGACGCCCAAGGTGCAGAGGATCCTCCCCGTGCATGGGAAGGAGTGGGATGGTGAGCGGGTGTCACCATGGGAGGAGTGGGATGTTGAGCAGGTGTCACCCTTCAGGGCTCGAGGGGACAGGCAAGCACAGAGCAGCAGTACCAGGGTGGGCCCCATGCCAGAAGCCCCATTAGACCTGGGGTCTCCCTGCCGTGACCCCCACCCCAGGGTCCCTCCCTGCCTGGCTGGCTTTGGCAGGGCTGTGACCTAACTCAGCCTCTTGTCCTGTCCATGCCGTAGGAAAAGCATTGCTCCCACCCACCCCCTTGGTTTTCAGATAGGGAAGACCTGAGGGACCAGTTTGTCCCATCTGTGGGAGAGGGGACCCCCAGGCATCCCATGTGCAGGACAGGGGTTCCCTGATAGTGACACAAGGTGAGAGCCACGGTGGGATGGAGGGGAAGCCTGGCTGGAGGGTCCATGCTGCAGGTTGGGTGTGCAGCGTGGATCCCTCCCTGTAGCCCCATTTTTTTCCTGACTGGGATGTACTGGGCTCCCTGCAAGCGGCTGGAAACTGTCTGGGTGAGCTGGGACATGTCAGGCTCCCCATCCATTCCCCGCCTGTCACCAGCCTCACACTAAGCACAAACAAATGTGGAGGCCGGGAGGCGGGTGGGGAGCTCACACCCAGATTAATTGGTGCTTACTCAATACAAGCTGATGGATGCTGCACCAGGGACCTGCCAGCATCAGGCACTGGGCAAATGCTGGTCATAGAATCATAGAATGGTTTGGCTTGGAAGGGACCCATCCAGTTTCACCCCTCTGCCGTGGGCAGGGACACCTTCCGCTGGATCAAGGGACTCAAGACCCCATCCAGCCTGGCCTTGAACACCTCCAAGGATGGGGTAGCCACGACTTCCCTGGGCAGCCTGTGCCAGGGCCTTCCCACCCTCATTGTAGTCTTGGGCACAAGGCCCAGCTGTGCTGTCCTCTCCACCCCAGGGACCATCCAGCTCAGCAACCCCATTGGCACTGCCCATGCATGGAGATAACCCCCTTGTCTTGGGGTCTGCATGGAGGGAGATGTCCCCAGGCAGGTGCTGGGCACAGCAAAGTTGATATCCAGTCTCTGAGAGTCATGGCTGTGCAAGGATGTCTCCTGTGCTGGTGCCACCCAGCCCAGCTGCTTTACGAGGCCTGAGGTGGCTCACCTCCTCCCTGCCTTCGGATGTCATCGTTCCCAGCTCCGCTGTGCAGGATCTGCCCCCACCAAGGGTCCTGCAGGAGGTTTGGTAGCCCAGGAGCATGCCATGGACAGGGGCTCCTCTGCCCAGGCACCCTCATCTGATGCTGTTTTGGGCAATGTTTAGGGGCAACGGGTGCTGTAAACCCCACACCCCAGCCTTGCTGCCCATCAACAGGTCTTATCCCACCCCAGTGCATGAGCAGAATTTGGAAAGGCAGAGAAGCACAGTCAGAAGTTGTCCTGTGAGCCAGAACCAGCACGGCTGTAGGGACATCAGCTAGGATGGCCCTGCCTCAGGGAAGATGCCCCAGCCCTGGGAGCAGCTTGAGGCTGCTTGGGACTATAAGCCACCACTTGACCCCCAAAGTGAGTTCCTTCCCCTTGTCTACCGTTCCTGGGTCCCTGCCTCACCTCTCCATTCTTGATTGCCATCATTTGAGTAATTAAAACCAATTTGCTGTAACATCATCTTAATCCCCTCTGCCCCACCTGGTGCAGCCTCTCCTCTCCCTTCATCACTGCTCTGCTCAGCATCCACACAGCCCTAGCACAGGTTGGAGGGTCCTGGTGAGGAAGGGGCCCCAGGAGCTGTTCTGCCCAGGGGCCACCACATCTCCCCATCCCATTTCTCCATCCCTCTGGCTGCAGCTGAATGGCCAATGTGTGCCTGCCCCATGCTGGAGGATCTTCTCGGAGGGGATCAGTCCTTCCTCTGAGCACAGCCATGACAAAAGTTTTCAACCCCGAAGCAGCTGCCGGAGCCAGCGCCCGACTCCCTCTTCCATCCCCAGGTGGCACCAAAAGTAAGTTCATTGTTTGAAAAGCCATCAGTCAAGGCCTGCTGGCTAAAATTACCCTCCTGCTTTATCATCTTGAGAACATTAAGGGCTGTTGTTAACAGATGTTTCGCGTTACACATTATTTGTTAGTCTAATGAAAGGAGGTGAACAAGCTTTCAAGACCTCAGAAGCTGGGCGCAAGGTTTTCGATGGGAGGCTGCTGCACTGCTCCAGTGGAGGATGAAGATGAAAATTAAGATGAGGATGAGCTCTTGCCACCCTGTGGGCGTCCTTGCTCTTGCCTGGCTTGTGGGATTTCTGCCTCTTCGTTTTTGGGTGCCATGAGAGCAATGAGTGGCACAGCTGATATTTCCAACCCAGCAAAGACAGGCTGGTGCCCCCAGGGCCAGTTTGGGGCTGGGGCCAAGGCAGGGGCTGAGCAGCCCCCATGGCTGGTGAGAGAGGAGGGGATGGCTGTAATTCTCAGTGCCAGCAGGAAGGGATGTGCCAGCCCTGCAAGGGACTAACAGAGGAGTGCTGCTGGAGGAGAGCTGTGCTCAGGACCTGGGCATGGGGCTGCTTCCCTAGTGGGGAAAGTTGTGGGACAAGCGTGGTTGCAGAGGGCAGGAGGTGGTTGAATCCCTCTTTGAGCTTCTCCTGCTCTGCCACCATAAGGCACAGAAGTGTCCTCCCGCTAGAGAGGATTTTGTCGCTATTGCAGTCTGCTGAGCACTGCCTGGGGCTGCCTAAAGCATCCCTGCGCCAGCTCTGCCTCCACGGCCCCCGGACCATGGCGAGCCCCGCCCGGCAGAGGGGGTGACAGCAGCTTCGCAGCCGGCTCAGGGCTGCTCTTCCTCCAACCTGCCAGAGCGATGACCCAGGTAACCCCAGCCAGAGCGCAGAACCGCATCCTGCAGAGCAGCACTTGGGTACCGGGGTCCATTTGCACTGATGATGACCCTGCTGCCACCAGCCTGCCGGGCTCCAAACTTGCACCTGGCAGAAAAGAACTGTGATGGTGAAGAGGAAGATGAGAAAATGCTGAGAGGCTGGTTTACATCAGGATGCCAATAAAAGATAGCTTTACCAGTAAAAGTTCCTCTGCTGTCATCATGCTGATGCCGAAAGCACCGCAGATGTATTGCAAAAGGCTGATGATTGCAATGTTTGCTGTCTCCTTGTCTCTATTTAGGAAGTTTAGGCAGTGGCAGTGGGTAATGGGTCTTACGAGCCGATGTTTTCATGCACACAGGTTTTCTTCTCTGTTTCCTTCTCTTCTTGCTCGCTGCTCTCAGCTCCCATCGTTCAGGCATTTCTCTCTCCACGGGGGATAAGAGGGAGAAATGCTTCCACTCCTGGATGTGTTGTTGGAGCATTCAGATGCTGACGGTGTCTTCATCCCCAGAGCCTCACCAAAACAAGTGCTAATAGGAAAAATCCCCTTGGTCCAGCAGTGCTGGGATCAGTGGGCCAAAACACACAGAGTCTCTGTCCTAGGATGAATGGGCTTTTAGGGTGAAAAATGGGTTTGACAGGATCAGCCAGATCCCTTGCCTCTCTTTCTGGTATTTGTATCGCCCCTGGTCCCCACTGAGCCTCTCTTGAGGTGTGTTAGGGGCTCAGCAGAGTGGCATTTTCTCTACTGGTTTGCAAATAGCCCTGTGAGATGACCTGGCAGCTGTAGGCTGGGGTGTGTTTCCAAAGGCCACGCTGGTCCCACACAGCACACTGTCCCCTGCGTGGTCCCATCAGCAAGCGAAAGCCTCTCAGCAGTCCCAAAAGCAACATAAGTACAAACAAAACCCGAGGGGAGGGGAGGGAGGATGGAAAATAATGCAAAAATACCAGATACCATCCCAGTAAGCAGTGCCCAGCCTCACCCAGCCCTCAGCATACCAAGCAGAGGCCGACAAGGGCCTCAGAGGGGCTGTTCCACGGAGGAAGGAGGTTGTGCAGGGAGTGAGAAAGATGCCTCAGACCTGCACTCAATGCAGAGTCTTGGGAGGGAGCAGAGAGAGCACTCAGTATGTCTGTGGGGTTCCATGGGAAGCCCCTCACTGCAGCTCTGGGCAGTGTCTGGGGTGGGCACAGTTTACTTGCAAGCTCTGCAGCCCAGGCTGTGCACGGGTCAGGCCCTCAGCAGGATGCACTGGAGAGCCTCAGAGAGCAAGCCAGGGCACCAAACCATAGAATCACAGAATCATGGAACAGTTTGGGTTGGAAGGGACCTCAAAACCCATTCAGTTCCACCCCCCTGCCATGGGCAAGGACACCTTCCACTGGATCAGGCAGCTCAAGACCCCATCCAACCTGGCCTTGAACTCTTCCAGGGATGGGGCAGCCTCAACATCTCTGGACAACCTGTGCCAGGGCCTCCCTACCCTCATCATGAAGAATTTCTTCCTAATGTCTAATCTAAATCTTCCCCCTTCCAGTTTAAAGCCATTCTCCTCCTGTCCTATCACTCCAGACCCTTGTAAAAAGTCCCTCCCCAGCTTTCCTGAACCCCCTTTAGTACTGGGAGGCTGCTCTAAGGTCTCCCTGGAGCCTTCTCTTATCCAGGCTGAACAACCCCAACTCTCTCAGCCTGTCCTCATAGCAGAGGTTCTCCAGCCCTTTGAGCATCTTCATAGCCTACTCTGGACTTGCTCCATTAGATCCATATCCTTCTCAGGGCTCAGCTGTCGGCAGGTTTCGGGGATGCCAACTCCAGGGTCCCTTCGGAATGGGGGGAGGGTAGATGGCAAGGCTGCACCTCCACCCTGCGCTCTGCCTCCCCTCTCCTCCATCCCCATCTCCCCTTTGACACCTCTGTCCCCTGGCTCCGGGGACTACCGGGTGCCTGCAGACTGGGATTTTGCCGCAGGGACGGGGCGAATCCTCCTGGTACTGTGGGAGGGGGTGCACCGGGTGAGGGGGATGCACCAGGCGAGGGGGATGCACCGGAGCTGGAAAGCAGCGGGGGGGGGGGGGATGTTCGGGCAGCAGCCGCGGATTTCCCGAGCAGGCAGGGTTTTCCCGTTAAAAACGCGCCTCCCGCCAGCACCAAGCGCCGCGAAGCGGGGTCCCGGCTCGGTCTCCGTCCCCTCTCCCCGCCCCGGCTCTCCCGGAGCGGAGGGAGAGGAGCCGCTGCATCTCGGTCCAACCAGCCCCGCCGGGCCCGGATACCGAGCGGGAACCCCGGGGGAAGAAGGAGGCTGCCCGGGCGCGGCACCCCCGGGGACGGCGGGGCGACACCGGAGCGGGGGCCCTCCCTTCGGTGCGGGGTCCATCTCCCCCGGTACGATAACCACTCCCCTGAGTGCTACGTCCCAATCCCCTGGTACAATATCCCAGTCCTCCCGGTAAGACTACTCAGTCCTCCCGGTATGATGTCACTGTCCCCCAGTGCGGTGTCCCAACCCCCGGTACGATGTCCTCGTCCCCCTCGATGTGATGTCCCTGTACCCTGGCGGGATATCCCTGTGCCCCAGTGCCGTGTCCCTGTTCCCAGTGCGATGTCCCTGTTTCCAGTGCGATACCCCAGTTCCCCCAGTGCGGCGTCCCTGTTCCCCGGTATGACGTCCCTGTCTCCAGTACTACATCCCAGTCCCCCGGCGCGGTGTCCCAGTCCCCCCAGTGACATATTCCTGTCCCAGTCCCCCCAGTGACATATCCCTGTCCCAGTTACGACATTCCAGTCCCCTCAGTGCGATGTCCCAGTCCCCCGGCCCACTGTTCCTCTGCCCCAGCCACGGGGGTTCCAGCACCGCGCAGCTCGCCCCGGCGGGGGGTCCCGCCCTCTCCTCGCCGCGGGGGGACCCCGATCCCCTTTGTCCATCCTGCCCATGCCAGGGCTCGGGGCGGCGGGGACCCCGCATCCCCACGGCGGCTCCAAACTGGGGAGCTCATCCCGGAGTGGTGGTGGGGACCCCACATCCTCAAGCTGCCCCAAACTGGGGGGGTCCATCCCGGGGCGGTGGGACTTACCGTCCTGGGGTGCTGCCTCGCTGCCGCTGCTGCCTCCCGACGGCTCCGGCATCGCCTTGCTGCCACTGGCGGGGGGTACACCGGCCGGGGGAGTCCCGTTCATACCGGCCGCCACTTCCTCCAGGTCAAGGAGGTGGCTCACGCTGAAGTTTTTGCGGCTTTGAGGATTTTCGGGGGGCTCCGGACCCCGCCCGGCGCTGGGGGTGAAGGGTTTGTCCATGGCAAAAGCTGGAGCCGAGTCCATGGCTCCCACCCCCAGCCCACCCTGAGGTGCCGGGATGCTTCCCGGCCCCCTTCCCCTTCCCACCCCCCAAAATAAACCGAAAAAAAAATAGTACTATTAAAAAAAATAGGGGAAAAAAAAATCCCGGCTGCCCTGTGAGTCCGGCTCCCTCCCCAGTCCCTGTTCCGCCTTATGCTGACGTCTGGGGAAAAAACCACGCTCCCAGCCCAAACTTTCTTCCCCTGCTCTTTGCTCTGGAGCTGTTCAAACAAACGCCCCTGCTCCGGGGCGGCCCCTCGCCCCCCCCCCGGCACGGCGACCTGCCCCCCTGCCAGGGGCCGGGCAGCCCGGCTGGGAAAGGGGGGGGCAAAGAGAGAGGGAGACCCACTTTCCCCCCCCCCCTCACCCCCTCCACAACATCCACCCCCCCCAAACCCCCTGCTTTAAGTACTTCTATCAACAAGTGTAAGTGGCTGCGCTCCGTGGGGAGGGATGTGGGGGGAGATTTCCAGCCCAAATGGGGCTGAAGGGAGAGGTGACCCGAAGGTTAGAGGGGAACACGGCCCCCCCTTCCACCTCCACCCCCCGCGCCATCCCGGTCCCCATCAACCCCGGAGCAAGGTCAGCTCTCTTGGGAAAAGCCTGGCTCTCTTGCCTTAATGAGATAATTACGTCCTGCACCACAGTTAAAAACTCATAGGCTGGTTCCCTTGGGGCTCGAAAGAAACCTCCCTAATGAAAACCAGCCACCAGGAGAGGAAAAAAAGGAGTTTTTCCTCTTTAAATATTATATATATATTTATGTATAGACACTTATATGCAGGGAGGAGGCGGTGGGAGGGAGGGGGCAGAGCCAGTGGTTGGGGCTGGTTGCCGGTGTCCGGCGAGGCCAATGAGCAGAAATCAAAGAGGTTAACAGTTATGATTCCTTCCCCTCACTTCCAGCGTGCTCTCCTTGCCCGCTGCTTTCAGGCACATATGGACGCACGCAGGCTTCGACACGAAGTCACCGAGCGAGCTCGGCCGCTGCAGCCCAAGCTCTGAGCTCATAAACATCCCCACTCCAGCACAGCCGAGGGAGGCAAACCCCTGGCTGAGTTATTTTAACATTTGTCGAAAGCTTTCCTTGCGCTCTCTTCCCCTTCGAGTCGCAGGCGTGCAGATTTTTTAAGCCAGCCAGCGCTGCCAAATCTGATCTTCCTGATGGGGAAGCAGCTTCCCAGAGCTCTCCAGCTTGGAAGGGGTGTAGCTGAAGGCAGATTTTGGCTCTCTTTGACTCTGCGGGGGGCTCCCTGAGTGTGCAATCAAGCCAGCCCAACCTGCTTCCCCCCCCCCCCCCCCCCCTTTTTTGGAGCATTCATTCTTTACAATAAGGGTGGGGAGACCTCGGCACAGGTTGCCCGGGGAAGTGGTGGCTGCCCCACCCCTGGAGGTGTTCAAGGCCAGGTTGAATGGGGCATAGAGCAACCTGGTCCAGTGGGAGGTGTCCCTGCCCATGGCAGGGGGGTGGAACTGGGTGGGCTTTGAGGTCCCTTCCAACCCAAACCATTCCATGATTCTATGATTCTATGATTCTATGATTCTATGATTCATTGGGCAACTTTAGGAGTCATCTCTGGTGTCACTCCTTCCCCCCTCAGCTGTGTAAATCGCCGGCTGGTGTCACTCCGCTTTCTGCTCCTGTTTTCCCATGGAGGGGTGTTTTACCTCTGCCCAGCACCCAGTGGTGCGCAGTGTCAGGGAGATGCTGCCCACTGTGGTTATGCATTCATTTTGTATATTAGAATATAATTGTACAGATTATACTGCCCCGTTCTCTCAGTCAGGAGATGCCTGCATCGCCCCTGGGACCACCAGGCCCTGAGGGACCCAGTGCAGCCCTGTGCCACCCCTCCTTGGCCAGAAACTCCCCCTTGGCCCTGGAGGCTGGGAACATCTTGCTGTGATTATTCCGGGGCGGGGGGGGGACGGACGACACTGCGGTGCAAATGGTCTCAGCCCACAAAGGCACAAGAGTGGGAGGGGGGACGGAGCAGCCCCAGCCCCGTTTATAACCCTCTCCCTCCTCCTTGTTCACAGCCAGACCTTCTTCTTGAACTGTCTGGCTTTTCCAGCAGAGACGGCTTTCCCTCAGTTTGCAGCATTAAATAATTAAATGGAGAGAATAATCATCAGCGAAACCCCCTCGGGTTCGCACTTCCTCGGGCCCTGTGATTGCTGATATTTTTTTGGGTGAAATATGACCTTTTTTATGATCAAAGGGGATCAGAGTTCCAAAGGAAAGTTAAAAAAAAGAAAAAGAGTAAAAGAAAAAAAAAGAGGGCGAGCATTTTCTTTTTTCCCAATCCTAGCGGTCTGGTAAAGTTTCTTTAGACACGCAAAGATTTACACACCTTTCTGCAGGGTGCCTTAAATTACCCTCCGACTCTTTACACGTTTCCATGAGCAGAGCAAGAACAGTAAGTCATTGAGAAATTAACTGGCCTTTCAGTAATATCCCCTGTCGGCCTTTCAGAAAGAGAATGTCTAATGACTTTTTTGAAGTAGAGGTCAGGGTTTGCTTTTTTTAAATAAAACAATCTGTATTAATGCAATTTCCTCTTTAGCTCTAGGATTTGCCTTTTTTTTTAAGCATCTTTTTTTTTTTAACTCCGTCAACCACACGACATGAGACCCAGTTGCTTTAAACCCACCCTCCTAGTGTTTCTGAACTCTCTTGTGCAAACTTTTCCCTTATATTTTTGGTAAAAACTGTTTTAAGTGATTAAAACTGGACCTTGGAGCTGGCAAGGTGACTCTCGGCCATGCTTAGGGTAAAGCATGGGTGGTTTGGAGATGAAGCCAGCCAGGTTTGCTTTGGCTGACACTGAGCACCTGGCTTTTGCTGAGCAGGATGGGTGCTCAGAGTCCAGATTTGCTGAGCCAGAGCTGTTGGGCTGATGAACCAGAGTGGCACCGAATTGGCAGAGCTGTGCCAGGCTCCTTGGGGTAAGGATCCAACTGGACAAAGCCTGCCAGGTTTGCAGCCTGAAGCCTTTGAAATGAATGTGTTTCTGTTTGCCAGCCCTTCATCTTCCTCTCTTTAAAAGAAAATTATATATATCCTTAATTTTTTTGTACTCTCTCTTTGTATCCTAGAGGTTTCCTGATATTTCTCTCGTGCTGTGATAAGATCTTGTGCTTCCACAGCGCTCATCGTGGCGCGGATCCGGATATGCTCTGCCAGCCCCAGCCTTCCTCCTCACCCCCAGCTGGCAGCAGTGGCTGGGGCGGGATGGTGCAGCATCCTCGGAGCACTGCTTGGGCTGGTGCTGCTGCATTTGGTACCTTGGTGCTTGTTCTCCTGAACATCCCCAAAATCTTGCCTTATGTGTGTCATTGTGCAGAGAAATCAGGCTGACTTACGCACACCTCCCATGGGTGGAAGGGGTTTGCGTACGAGGGGGATGCACCTCTGCTACACCTTAAGGAGCTTCTACAGAGCAAGGGGATGGTAAGGAGTAGAGTATGGGAGATGGTGGGGGTTGGTGGTTCGCAGCTGGGACCCAAAAAACACAGCTTGCCGAGGTATCTTCCCCAGCAATGGGGTAACAGGGCCACCAGCCCCATCTGCTTAAATCTGAGCTTTGTCCAGCCCTGCATCCTGCCCAGGTCAGGCACCGGAGCATCCTCGTCCTCCCCCAGCACTGAAGGCATCAGGCAGGGGTCAGGGCAGCAATGCCCACAGGGGTTACAGCCGGGAGCTCTTGCTGGAGGCGCCTCCCATGCCCAACCCTGCTGCTCTCCTCATCAACGTTTTTTCTCTACCCAAGCAATTCCTCTTTCTCCCTCCATCCCTGCCAGACCCTGAAAGCGTAGTGTGCCCTGGGCTATCCTTTCCTTCTCTCCTTCCAGCTCTCCCAACTTCCCGCCCCGTTCCCTCCTGGCTCCTTGTCTCTGCAGTTGGTGGAGTTATAAAACACCCCAGCCAGATCCTTGCTGAAGGTTTTTCTCCCAGCTTTCTTATTCCCTCTGCTCCTGCCTCTTTTCTTTTGCTCTTTCTTTCTCTCCCTCTCTTTCTTTCCCTGCCAGGAATCCCAGTCCCAGATGAACCAATACTCCGTGGCTCAGCTATTTCCCTTTTATTCTCCCCCCTCCCTCCTTCCACAGCGAGATGGGAAAAGAGTGAACTGAAAAAAAAAAAAAAAAAGAAAGAAAGAAAGAAAGAAAAAAATCAAAGCTGCACATATTGGATCCAGATGTGCTTACAGCCCTTTCCAGCAATTTAATTAAATTCCCCCAGACAGCCAGGAGGATTTCTTAATGATCAAATTTCCCTGGCTTTCCTCCTAAAATGCCCCTCTTTCTTCGGCTGGCTGTTGCTCTGTCTCCCTGATGGATAGCCAACTCGCATTCTTCCTAGTCCGCCCTGCCAAGGCAATGGAGAGGAAGGGGGTAGATCCCCATGCTGCTATTTTAGCCGGGCACTCCATCGCCCCGGTGATGTCCCTACTTACAAAATGGACTTTTTCAGCCAAGAAACGGGGAGTCGCTACCCTGGAGCCCGTGGCTCATGGCATGGTCACAGCAGGAGCAGGGCAGGGGTGCCCTGGGGATGCTCCATGTGTCTGGTTCCTCACCAGCCTCACCATGCTGATGGCCAGGGAGGTGTCAAGGGAGACCCACGTTCAGGGAGAAAAACAAGCCCTTGGGTCTCTAGGCTTGACATCTCCCAGGGCTGCCTTTGAGCTGCATTTGGCTCCACATTGCACCCCCAAAGCCTCCTTTCCAGCTGAGAGGTTATTAGAGTGGGGGCAAAGCTCTGTGGGGCTCATGGAAGCATGGGGCTGTGGGCACTGGAGTTCCTCACCCTGGCACCTCACTTTGTGTGGGGAAGGGAAGGGTGGGAAATGGGGGTGAATGTGACAGCATGTCAGAAAAATGCCCAAGCGGCCTCCTCACCCCCTCTGCCCCTGGGCCATGGCTGCCTCTGAAAGCTGGAAGCACTCCACCAGAATAAAATAAATACGTAAATAGGAAACCCAAGGCAGCTTCAGTTATTGCCGGCTCTCTGGAGCTCCCTGCGTCTGGAAATTCCACCAGAATAATAATAATGATGATGATGGTAATAGTATCAATAAAGTCTGGTTAATGCTTCCCCTGGCAGCTCTTTCAGCAGGGCAGCACCACCCAAGCTTCCTGACACCCCTGAGTCCTGCAACTCTCTGAGCCCTGAGGAGAAGAGAGCCACTGGGTGCCATCTCCCAGCACCCCCAGCCCATCCTGGGTGGGTGGGAGGTGATGGGTACGCTGCGAGGGCAGGGTGCTAAGTTGGGGAACTGGGTGGGTGCATGGGGTTGCATGACCACGTCACACATACGTGGACCCACGCATTCACACCCACCTATGCACACACACAATCCCTTCCACGGGTGGATGGAGCTGAAGCCATCACAGCCCCTGGGAGGGGATGCAGCTGTGCGTGTGCGTGGACACCTCACCTGTGCACCAACGTGTGAGGGCACAGGTTGCCCAGAGAAGTCGTGTCTGCCCCATCCCTGAAGGTGTTCAAGACCAGGTTGGACGGGGCTTTGAGCACCCTAATCCAGCGGGAGGTGTCCCTGCCCGTGACAGGGGGGGTGGAACTGGGTGAGCTTTGAGGTCCTTTCCAACCCAAACCGTTCTATGATTCAATGCACACGTGTGCGTGCCTGTGCTTGCAGGTGTGCGCCGTGCGAGCAGCTGTGTACATCTGGCGGGGCTCGGAGAGGTTGTGCCGATGCACTTCGGGCAGTCGTGCCTGTGCACGGGGGGGTGTCGTGCACTCACCAGGGGGGCATGCACGGGGGGGTGTCGTGCACAGTGAGTGTGCACCGAGGGCTGTGCAGCCGGGGCAGGAAAGGGGGCGTGCACAGAGGCGTGCACTGGGGTGTGCATCGAGATCGTACACGGGGGACGTGCACGGGAGGACGTACGTAAGGATGGTGCATGGGGGGGCGTGAACCGGGGGCGTGCACCGGGGGTGTGCACGGGGATTGTACACCGGGGGGCGTGTACGGTGAGCGTGCACCGGGGGTGTGCACGGGGGTTGTACACCGGGGGCGTGCACGGTGAGCGTACACCGCGGGTGTGCAGGGAGACGTGCACCAGGAGGTCTGCATCGGGATCGCGCACAGGGGGCGTGCACCGGGGGGGCAAGGGGATGACCATGCCCGCTCCCGCCCCGCCGCGCGCGCCCCCGGCCCCGCGCGCCCCCAGCGCGCCGCTCGCCAGCCGCGTGCTGCCCCCTGCCGGCCCCGCCCCGCCCACTGCGACAGGCACCGCCCACTCGGAGGCGGGGCCCGCGAGACCCACCACTATAAAGAACCCGCCCCCTCTCCTCCAGCACATCCGGTGCTGCCGCTTCCGCTTCCGGCGGCGGCGCGGGCTGAGGTGAGTAGCGGGATGAGGCGCGGTCTCGCCGTTCCTCGGGGGTTGTAACCGTGTGCCGTGAGGCGCTCGTGGCCCCTGGGCCGGCTCCTGTGGGTCGTAGTGGGAGCTGGTGGCCCGTAGGCTGGATCCTGTGGGTCACAAGGGGTTATGGGGATCCCGGCCCTGAAAGGGCTGCTCCAGCCCTGCTCCCTCCGAAAGAACAGGCAGGCCCTTGCTTGCTGTAGACACCCTGGAGCACCTGGAGCCCATCTCTGCTCTGGATGCCCTCTCGCTGGCACCCCCAGGGAGTGGGATCTTGTTGCAGAGCCTCTGCAAATGGGGTGTTCCCTGGGCCTGAACTCTGCCCGGTGTGTTTTCTTCCTCCACCCAGATAACTTCAATTTGCAGCTCTGTGTGCAGGAGATAATTGGCATGTGCTGTGGTGTGTGGAAGGAGATGCCTGCACTGGTCGTAGTTGCCTTTTAGAGACACCTAAGGAAGGATTGAGAATGGCTTTGTTTTTTTTCTAAATACAAAACTGCCAGAAAGGCTTGGTTGTTTTAACAGGAGCGAAAAGTCCTTTGGAAACTGGGCAGTGCCAGGTGCTACCTGCTGGTGGCCTGTGTGGGGGAGCACACCACTGCTGTGCTGGAGGTCCCTGGATAGTATGTGCACAGAACAGACCACGATGCCTTTCCTGCACGGCTTCCGCAGAATCATCTTTGAATATCAGCCCATGGTAGACGAGATCTTGGAGCTGCTGGTGATACAGGATGTGGAACAGCAGAGCACCCTTGAGAGGTAACTGCATGGGGCTGTTAGTGGAGCTCTTGGTGTTTGAAGGGTGAGAGCTGGAGCTCTGTGGTGCAGCACTGGTGGTGGGAAAAAACCTCATTCCTGGTGAGCAGCTTATCCCATGGACCCTCTTCTTGCTGCTGTTCTTCTTTTGGGAACATTGGGATGAAGCAGAGCAAACACAGGGGCTGTGAGTGCTCCCCGGGACCAGCCCTTTCTGCCTGCTTGTAGCAATAAAACCTGAACTAGGGTTCAGCTGTGACCCTGATGTTGCTGCTGCATAATCTCATAGCCAACAGGTTAGAGACCCAGTGGATACAAGACACCGGGGCCTTTTTTTTTCCTCTCTGGTGCTACTTTGACCCTTGCAGACACCCCTGAGGTGTGCTGTTCAGCTGAGTAACTGGCTGTTTCTGTGTGTCTTAATCTCTGCCTGTCTGGACAGCAACAGGAGCCAGCTCTCAGCTGTGAGACGAGTCTTGGAGAGGGAGACCCACTCCCCGTTTTATCAGGAAGGTGTGAGCTATGCCCTGTTGAAGGTCTCCAAGCTGGGGCTTGTCGCCGCTGCAGAAATCCTCCTGGAGTTTGGAGCTGACCTTGGCTTTGAGGGTAAGACTTGGAGCCTTGGAAGGCAGCAATGGCTGGGGCAGAAGTATGTGGTGCTGCCAGCTCAGACTCTCACTCTGCTGGGATAGCATGAATCTGCTTTGTGGCAGCTCCTGTCCAGACCCAGCTTCAGGAATGGACTGGGGGGTGGCCAGGGGCTTGGGGGCCGTTTTGAGCCTCTGAGGACTTTTGCCAGAGGTGGAGCCATTGCTCCATTGGGTTTTCTCAGGCACTGTTGTGTTCTCAGGGCCCGCCTAGCTGCCCCCCTCCCACTTTTGTTGGGTGTTGGGACCATTCTGGGGAAGCCCTTAGTTCTCTCTGACTCTGTGTTTTCATCCTCAGATCCAGTCACCTACTACACCCCCCTGCACATTGCGGTGCTCTGCAACCAGCCGGATATGATGGAGCTTCTGCTGCACCACGGGGCTGATATCAACCGGAGAGACCGGGTATGGGCTTAGCCTGGGCGTAGCCAAACTGAGCCCCCTTGGGACTTATCTGTGAGGAACAAGTGGGTGGGGACAGCCCTCCCTGCTCCCCACTTCCTGGGCCTTGCTGCATGCCGTTTCCCCTTGGCCACCTCCTGTGCCTGTTGTCCATAGCGCTCCAATGCTGTGGCAGAAGTTCAGTTGTCTTTGGCCAAGCAAACCTGCCTCTGCCATGGAGCAATGGGTGGGAGGAGGAGGCTGGGGAGACAAACTTTCCCTGAGGAAGGTTCACTGTGGTTTTGGGGGATGGCGTGAAATATGCACTTACATTGACTATGATGAAACCTTTAATAGTCTTTTAATAGTGGTTTTTTCCTCTTGCTCTGCACAGGTCCATGAGAGCAGTCCCCTTGATCTGGCCAGCGAGGAGTCCGAGCGGCTACCGTGCCTCCAGCGGCTGCTTCAGCTGGGGGCTGATGTCAACGCAGCTGACAAAAATGGTCTGGTTTTGTCCCTAGCCCCAGTGTCCCCAGCAATCAGCCCTCACGGGAGGGCTAGAGCAGGATGTGGGGTGTGGGTCCTTCCATTTCTCTGGTTACCAACTGGTTCAGAAGTTGGGTGCAGAACCTCCCTGGTGCTCTGTGTTTTATTCTTGTATCTTTGCTATGTCAGGTGCAGAAGGGGGAGAAACTAGGTCTATGCAGTCCATGGGAGAAGGGATGGGGCTGTGCCCTCACAGCCCTGCGAGCTCATGTGCTCTAAAACCCACTCTGCCATGGCACATGTGCCCTCTGGGAATACCACCGGCCCTGCATGTGTGGCCTGTCACCTTGTCCCCATCGTGGGGACAGCAGGAGACTGCAAGAAGGGGAAGGGCTGGTTCTCACCATATTTGGTGATCTGGTTGGTGTGGTGGATTGTTTTACTTCCTGCCTTTTGGGGTATTGGCCTGTTTTCATCTGACTGACCAATTGCTCCACTGTAGGAAAGACAGCACTGTTGCACGCCCTGGCCAGCAGTGATGGTGTCCATATCCACAACACTGAGAACATCCGTCTCCTGTTGGAAGGAGGTGAGGCCAGCCTTCTCCCCCCTCCATGCACAATCCCCCCCAGGCGTAGCGCTGGCTGATTCTTTGTACAGAACTGTTTGCTGCCCTCTGAACTCATTTTATGTTCCCACTCGAGCAAGAATAAGCCAGAGTTAGTGCTGTCCTAACCTCAGTGTCTGTGATGTCCCTTCCTCCAGGTGCTGACATCAGAGCCACCACCAAAGATGGTGATACTGTCTTCACCTCTGTCATCTTCCTGCTGGGAGAGACGGTGTGCAGAAACTCCGAGGATGCAGAGGTGATGAATCGCTTCTGCTTTCGTGTCACTCAGCTGCTGCTGGCCCACGGTGCAGACCCCAGCGAGTGCCCGGCCCTCGAGTCCCTCACCCACTTCTGCTTCAAAAGCTTCAAAGACCACTTCCCACTGCTGCGTTTCTTGCTGGAATCAGGTGCTGCCTACAACTGCTCCCTCCATGGTCCTTCCTGCTGGTCAGGCTTCCACTTAGTCTTCGAGTGCCTCTGCTCGCACCTCAGCGTCTCCGAAGATAACAACTTCTCTACAGACCTCATCCAGAAGGGCCAGACTCTGCTGGAGCTCATGATGGCCAGTTCTCAAGCCATCCAGCTACCCAGCAACTTCGAGGTCAATGCCAGCAGTTGCAGGTACCATGGGGAGAAGATCAGGTCTCTCTTCTGCTCACTGAAGCAGCTGGAGCGCTCCCCACAGACACTGAAACATCTCTGCAGGGTGTTTATCCGGCAGCGCCTTAAACCTTGGCCAGTAGATGTCAAAATCAAGGCTCTACCTCTTCCAGACAGACTGAAGTGGTACCTCCTCATTGACCACGCTGCTGCTGGGCACGAGGACCCCTGAGCCTGACTAAAGCCTCTGCGTCTCCCCACTCCATGGTTGTGGTGTGTCTGTAGCCACCAAACCTCTGCTCTGGGCCAGTTTGCTCCACAGCAAGTGGTGTTGCTGTCCAGGTGCCTGTGGCTTGGCTGGTGCTGCCCACAGTGTCCCCTTCTGTGTGTGCTGTTTGGGGCATAATGCCACACGAGTGTCTGTGGAGGCCTTGTCACTCTGGGGCACGTCATGGGGAGGTGGGTAGTGCCCTGTGGCTTCCTGGAAGTGAAGAGAGCCCTTGGCATCCAGGAGCCTGATACCAGGGTGTGGGTTTTAAGGAAAGGCCTGGCAGGCAGGACCAGTGGGACAGTTGGGGTGGTGTGAATGGACCAGCCCTGCCAGGTCTGAGGTGTGTGAAGCAGTGCCTTAGGCAGGTGGCAGAGCTGTGAGATGCCTCAAGGATGCTGGGAGAAAAGGGGTTCCCTGAGCCAGGAGAATGTTGGTATCTGCGTCCTGGTTTCCAGCCTCCGGTCCTGGTGGTGGGAGCAGCCATGGTGGAAGCAGTTCTGGCATCTTGGTGTGTATGTGGATGACTTCCACGTTTGCCCAGGCTTCTGAAAATGGGAGCAGGGCTGGCAGCAGTGGCCGGCTGCTCAACACTCAGCTTCTGCTGGGAGCATCCATCCTCCCAGCACAGAGGACCATCCACCAAGGAATCTCAGAGGCGCTGGGCTCCAAAACAGACAAACGGGTGTTTCTCGACTCTGTGGTGTGTTCCCTGTGTGAGGACAACGAACGGGCTGATAACTGCTGAGTGCCTTGCGCCTTCCACCCTGTTCCTTGGTTCTTTCCTTGCCAACTGCTCCCAGGACTGTGATCACCAGCGCTGCCTTCCCAGGAAGAAGTTGCAGCAGGACTCAGGGTTTTCTTCCCAACCTGCTAGTGGAAGCTCCAGCCCCTAGGGCTGCATGGAAAGGTCCCATGTCCCAGCCTTCCCCCACCCATCTCGCTCCCCCTTCTAGGCATCTGCTTCCTCAGGATTCGTATTTTCGCTTCCCCCCCTCCCTGTGGAACTGGAGCTGCACACCATGACTGATTGATGTTGAAGGAAAAATAATGATGTGATCAAATACTCCCCTGCAGTCTGGAATGGGGAATGAGCAATTAAATGAGGCCTTTTCTAATAATAAGGGGCTTGTTTCTTCTGTGGGAGGGATGGAGTGGAGGAGAGGGCTCTGAGCCCAGTTGGAGGGATGGGCTGCAGCTGGGTTCTCTTCACCCACCTGGCAGGCTCTGGGGCCAGTGCTGGTGGTGTTGTGTTAGGCTGGCACAAGCCAGTGGCCAGGCTTGGATAAGTGATGTGGGTATGACCAAGGAGGAGATGGGAATGTTCAGGTGTGGGGTGTTGAGAGAGGGGCTGGAGCGTTGCAGTATCTGAACAGGAGTGGGTTGCAGGGCTTTGTCTGGGTTATTCCTCTCCCCAGCCACCTGTGGATGGAGAGCTGCTCACAGCTTTAACAGAGAGGCCCCACAAAACCCAGAACCTGGTGTAGCCTCCCCAGCCACCACAGGGAATGGGAGGTTTCTCCCATTTCCCTTACCCACCTTCTTGCTGTGAGCAACAAGTTCAAAAGCAGGAAAGGGTTAAATACAGAGCCCAGACTGTCACAGAGGTGCTCTGAGCTCCAGTTCACCAGGAACCATGTGCAACTGGTCAGCAACATGCTGGTGCCCACAGAGCACCAGCTCTGGCAGGGCAGACCCTCTTGCTCATTGTGTACAGAAGCCCCCAAAGGTGGCATCAAGCCAACACTGTCTGACAAAGCCCACGTGCGGAAGTGCAACAGCAGGAAAATGTATTTGGCAAACACCTCTTTTCACAAACAGCAGCAACTTGGAAGACAAAGCCCCATCCTCGCCACCAGCCCTGGAGAGGTAATTGTGACACCCTCACAGCTGGCCACCACCCCACGGTGAAGGCAAGGTCCTCACCCTTTCTGACCCCAGCAGGAACCACGGTGCTGGCCCATGCTCTAAGCTGGCTCCAGAGAAGAGACCTTCTCCCACTGCTGGCTACCCTCATCTCATGGCGAAGGTGTAGACGTGGTAGATCTCATCAGGGAAATTCTCCTGGCGCTCCTCAGCCAGGAGGTGCAGTCCAGCCCGATGGATGATCTTACGGACCACGTCCAGGTCCCGGCAGACGCTGCTGTCCACATCGTCCATGATCACACCCTCCTGAGCCATGTTGTCCTTGATGACCACGATGCCGTTAGGTCGCAGGCCAGTGCGGCACCGCTTCAGGAAGTCGGAGAGGTGGTTGTCAGTGAGATGTCCTGGAGGGGCAGAGCAGAGGGTTAGAGGGCAGGAGGAGTTGGGGAGCTGTGGTTGGGATCCCCCCCAATCCAGGCCGCTAAATCGCTGAGCCGTTTGCAGCTGAAAGCTTTGGCTTTTTTGCCCCCATGGACCCTACCCAACTCCATCCAACCCATAACTCTGCCCTGGCAGAGAAGACCCCACCATCACAGAGCCTGTCGAGGGCAGGTCCAGATCAGCCTCCCACCTCATCCTTAATGCAGACCTTGAGCTCTCCTGCCCAAAGCTTTCCGCAGCGTGTGGGGCACCTGCCCCTTGGGGGAAGCTGGATGGAGGATGGGCTGGTGAGACCCCAGCAAACCGAGCAACCCTCACCGATGACCCACTGGATCCAGATGACATCGTAGGAGTTGGGCTCGGGGCTGAAGTCCTGGAGGCCGCAGCAGAAGTAGTTGCGGACCCGCCTGCCCTCCTCTCCCAGGTAGCTCTTGGCCTTGGTGAGGAAATCCTCCGTCACATCCACCATGTCCACCGTCTTGAAGAGGGGAAGCAGCAGCCGCTTGGTGATCCGGCCAATGCCCGCCCCACAGTCCAGAGCACGGGTTGTCCCAGTCCGGTTGGGGCCATCCTGGAACAACCACCATGAGGGGCTGAATCCCACCGTGAGGTACTCACACAGAGAAACTGAGCAACCACATGGGACAGGGCTGGGGCATGGGGGATCCATTGCAGGACACAACCCTCCCAGCATGCAAACAGCACAAGATCCCATGGAGCAACTAAGCGGGAAGAGCTCAGCTCCATGCTAGGAGAAGAATAGGGCTTTGGGATCACGACAGACCGTACCACCTACCCGCAGAAACCTCTGCAGGAACTTCCTGGAGCTGTTGATGTCGATGCTGGAGATGTGGCCATAGCCCCCCAGCATGCCATCCACTGTGGCGGGCACATCCTTCCAGTACTTCTCTGCCTTGGAGTAAAACTCAAACTCATTCTCCACCACCTCGCTCGTCATGCTGGCCGAGGGTCATGCGCCCGCCCAAGACTTGCTGCTCCTCCAAGACAGGGGAGAAATCACCAGTCAGGTCTGGAATAGCTGTGGGCACAAAGCTCCTTCCAACCCAGGGAGGTGAACTTCAGCTCTGAGCACCTCAGTTATTTATCACCCCTTCCTCCTCTTCAGGGATACTTCAAACCCTAAAAAACTTCACCAAGAATGAGCAAAGATCCAAATCCTGGTATTTTTCTGGAGACAACCAACAAACCCCAAACTCTCTCTCAGACAGTGATGCCTCAGCCAGACCAGACTCAGCAATACACCCAATTATAGATTTTTTTTTTTAAGGCTGACCCACCCTTGTAACCTATTTTGCCTCTTCTTTCCCTGTCTTAGCATTTTACAGATTACATATTTATCTGTGTGGAGAGCCCCATCAGTCACCTCCAATTACATCTGGAGTTCCTACAAGTTATCCTAAGCACCTACCTGAGGACTGTAAATCTCAGCTGTGACCATAAGTTAGATATTTGCAATATAATAAAGTCAAGGTATTATCAGCAATACAAGCTGTAAATCCCCCCTAGACATCTCATAATTCAAACCACTGTGGATTTGATTAACTGCGCTGGGGATAAGAAAGTAGATTTAAGGTGGCCAAAGGCTAAATTCAAGGACTTCAAACACCTTTACAAATAAAGGAATACACAGTGTTCATGGCTTGAATTTGCAGGCAAATATCCTATTAGACACAAAACCTGTTCTATGGTAGCTTAAGCAGTTTTGGTGGCCCCCACATCGTCTTGAACACCCTGGGAAGGGAGCAGAGAACGCAGCATCTCACCTTGCAGATCACCGAGTGAAATCCAGTTTGGCTCAGTGATGCCACAAGCTGGTCTGCGCTGGGATCTAGAGGAAGAAAAGAAGGGATTTTAGTCCCAAATCACAAATTTAGTCCCACAAGTGTGGGCAAGACCAACCACAGCTCCAGGAAGCCAGAGGTAAGAGCCACCTCGACCCTATGGGCAGCCTCCCGGGGCAGTGGTGGGAGGCTGAGCCATGGGGGCAGCCAGCATGTGGAGGGTTTGGCCCCACTTTTAAGCAGCGTTGCTACCTCATCTAACGAGTTGGACCCCCAGTTTGTGCCCCTGGCAGCGTCACTCCTTCCTTGTCCCCAGGTTCATCTGGGTGATCCCCTGGTGATGTTTTTCAGGATGGCACAGGCCGAGAGCACCCAGTGGCATGACCCTACCCATCAGCATGGCACCCAGTGCCTTGAAAGACCCCAATCCTGGCAGCTGGGAAGTCACACCGAACCTTCCCACTTTTGGGGGAGAGGGTCACCCCACTGTGGGGCCCCTTCCCCACCCCTGGGGCCATTTACAGGTGGTGGGAGGGTCCCTAGGAAGAGTGGGGCAGGGAGGCACCGCCACGGGGGGCACTGGGATCCCATCCCCAGGGCAGGGTCTGGGGAGTCCACACGGGGGCCACTGAGGTCCTATCCCTGGGGGGGGGGGTATGGAGGGGTCCCCAGGGCAGGGGGGCACTGCAGTCCCATCCCTGGGGGCAGAGGGTCACCAGGAGGAGTGTGGCAGGGGGACACCGTTAGGGGGGCCACTGGGGCCCCATCCCCGGGGGGGAGAAGGGTTCCTCCGGGGGGGGAGGTCCCCAGGACAAGGGGGTGGGGTGGCACCGTGATGGGAGGCACTGGCGCCCCATCCCCGGGAGGGGGAGGAGGAGGGGTCCCCACGGGGGCACTGGGGCCCCAAGGACAAGGAGGGCCAGAGGACACCTGGAGGTCCTGGAGTACCATCCCGGGGGGGGGGGTAACCCGAACTCTGCCCGCGGGGCTGCGCGGGGGCGACTCAAGGCCCAACCAAGCCGTTCCCCCGCTTCCCCCAGTTCCCCCCGCTTCCCCCCGCCCTGGCTCGGGGCCTGCGCCGCGCGGAGCTCCGCGGCCCCCCAACCCCTCACCCCGGTGCCCCGGTGCCCCCGGGCCGCGCGGGCAGCCGCTCCCTCCCCCGCGCCGCCTCCGGTACCTGCGCCGTGCGCCCCGCCCCGCCCCTCCGTGCGGCGGCCACAGCCAATCAACGGCGGCGTCTGTGGTGACGTCACGGAGAAGGCGCCTGTGGGCGGG